>JAODLL010026270.1:0-24332 GCA_026546735.1 Forbesichthys agassizii | reverse complement strand
GTCACATGAAAAGATATGCTCACATATTTGCAAATATGTGAGGGGTGTACTCACTTTTGTGAGATACTGTATGTATATGTTTGACCTTTACTAGACTACACACACACACATACATACAGGTATTTAGTAAAATACCTATTCTCAAACTGAGCAGTCAACTAACTACTTATTGCTGACAAATTATATTCATACGGCAAAAAAAGTGAGAACTACTGTAAGCATGAAAACAATGTAATCACTACCACTACATTAATTTTACTCTCATTAGCTAGAACAGGCATCCTGCATGTGTGTCTACAGAGTGATGATCACACAGAATGATGGCCTTCCCACATCAGAATAATCCCTCATGGAATGCAAAGTAAGGCTTATTATCCAGATGTGTTTCACCAACCGCCACCGTGAACGCTGTCAGGTGTTACATGTCACATCACCTCCCATTCACTGGAACCTTCCAGAAGCACAAACTGTAAGACACAGCACTCTTTAGATGAAGTGCTGTGTCTTGCTAGCCTCACAAACCACACACACTTAAACTTCCAGCTCTGCGAAAATCTAGACAGGACAGCTGATCAGCTTTCTTTAAAAGCTCTGTCCCTGCACAACCCCCACACACACACAGGCTCAGATGGCCCGATGCCAAGTCCTCTGCTGCAGAAATCAGCCCTCAAGGTTGTGTTGAGCAGAGTGAAAGGGGGGAGGGGGGGGCAGGGTACTAGAGCTGGAGAGACATGCGGAGAGAGGCAGGAGTACAACACAGGCCCTGTGGCTGCTGTTAGAGAGACCGCCGCTGCAGCTGAGATACGGTGAAGCAGAGGAGCAATACAAATATACACTATAAACACACACAACTAAGGCAACTTACTTGATGACTTGAAAGAGTGTCCTGTAAAGCTGGGTGAAGATCTCATTGCTGTCTTCAAGCTCAAAACAGATATTGTACGACTTCACCCACGCTATGTTCTGGACAGGGAGGGAAATAGAGAGAGAGAGAGAGAGAAAACACTAAATAAACTTCACCATCATGTAGGGCTTGATTTAGCGCTGCTACTTCACTAAAAACCTCACTTATGTCAATATATGAGAAGGGAAAAATACAGATAGTAATATACTGAAATAAATGTTTGAGGTGCTTCAACTAGCAGTAAATAAAAGAAATGCAATACTTTTAAGGCCTTATTTTGAGAATATTCAATTAAATGGCTACTTTAAAGACCTCGCTGCTACCCTGTTATACCGAGTATAGTATAGTAGTATAGTCTTGAGTCTACACTCGAGTTAAGTCATGTGACTCGAGTCCCCCACCTCTGATTTGCACTGTGTGGGACACCGTGTCAAGTCAAAAATGACTTACTAAAGAAACTTGCATATCTTAAAAAAATAAAAGTGATTATAATTACAAGTCAAGCACCATTAAAAACAAACAAACAAAAACAGAGAGACAACACTACACACCTCTAGCAGGTAGAAGTATCTGTTGAACTGAGCACTTTTGGTGTCCTCCAAGCCCTTGAGCTGCCTGGTGATGAACATGAAGATGTCCTGAAACGACAGTTAGCTTATCGTTAGCACCATCGAGTCAACTAAACATAAAAACATTACAGTAGAAGGCAGTTTGTTAGCGGCATGTCATATTAACCAAACGTGAATTGATAAACAATACATGTGCAGGCATATAGAGAGCCGAGCTCAGTGAAGTACAGCTTTCGTCTCGCACGTCACCAAAATAATACCATCTTCGGCTTGAAGATTGTGGCGCGACAACATCATGACACTTACGCGACACAGGGTTTGTAGTCTTCCTAATTACATATTTTCACAGTTTTATACTTCAACAAATGCACGAGAAACTGAGATTTCCTTGACTCAAATAATTTTCTTTTAAATAGTCAAACATCATATGTGTGCTTTGTGTCACAAAGCAAACGGGATCAAAAGTTTTTTTTTCCTCGGCGTTGACTACTATACATATTTTTTCCAAACTAAGGTCCCATAAAGAGGAAGTGACTTTGGCATTTGCCGCAATCAAAGACAAAACACTCATTTGTTTTTGGTATTCAGCATGCATATATAACATATGGAACATGTCCAAATTGTGATGGCACTAGATAAATACTACAAGTAGGTAATTATATAGACACTTCTATACATAGCATCTCACAGTATTACAAGGTCCAGAGCTAGATAGGTAGCCTGGCACCACGCAATTATTGCTCTTGGCTAAAAAACCATTTGCTGAGATTACAGTCTGGAAACCCTGGTCACTTTAGTGTTCACACACCCACCCTGTTGGTGGACCAATCAGGGTGGGTAAGCATGTTTCTAAACGGTGGTAGAGCTAGATGAAACAATAAACTGTTGATTGGTTAAAGGCTGTCCAATAGTTTCACAATTAACCAGAGGTCTACGCCCAGTAGAAGGCAACGACTGTTAACACATCCCAATGGAGCGTAGCCAGACCATATTCACAAAGTGTATTGTGGGTATGGCTACACCAGGCTTTGGGCTAGGCATGATGCTCAAGCATGCTTCCAGGTAGGAGCTGGAACCCATGACCTCGCTGCTGGAAGAGGAACACCCAGAACACTAGGCCAACGTGTCCCTGCCAAAAGATGACGCTACCAGAGCTGCGGCCACTACCTTGAGTTTGTCTGGCGAGGTGTAGGGTGCTTCAGGGGCGTAGATCCGGAAGATGTCCGCCAGGCAGCAGGCCACCAGCAGACGCACGTCCTTGTCTGGGTGCTTGAGGAAGAAATCAGAGGCCAGGTGGAGAGCCAGGTTCAGGTATAGCTCCTTCTCCTCCTCGGAGTCCTGGTCCATGTCCATGAAGGTTTTCACCACCATCTTCACACAGCGAGAAATTGTCAAGACACTCGTCTAGGGCTGAACCATTAATTGTCTTCAAACCAAAATAGAGATTTCAAACAATGCCATTAGCAAATCGCAAGGCATGTGATTTATATGCGCATCTGACCCAGTTGTTTATTAGCGTCAATGGTTGTAATGAATGCATGCCGTCCTCCTTGTTTGAGGTCATTCTAACTAATCGCAGCTAGTGCAGGGACGATTAGTCGACGTAACCGGTTACGTAAATACATCAATTTTGCAATGTACCTAGAATTGTATACTCTGATCTGAATAAACAGTGCCGTTAATGGACTATGAGAGGCAGCAATGCGCTGTGAACTCGCTCAGTCATCCTGAAACCAAAAGAAGATGACGAATGTGTGTAGCACCATGGTGTGTGTAGCCTACCCTAATGCATCCACTGATGTCTCTGTAGTAGGGCTGGGCGATACATACCAAAAATAATATCCCGATATATTTAGGTTTCATTCCGATACACGACATATCAGTATTTTCTATAAAGTGGGCTAAATCTTCAGGCATATTCATTTTATACATGAATGCTTCTGCTCAGAGTTTGAAATCACTTGATACCCTCTATCATGAAGCTTTGAGATTTATTTTAAATTGTAAAACTCTTACTCATCATTGTATGTTATATGATAAAGTTGTCTGGCCTTCCTTAAACACTCGTAGACACTGGTATATCTACAAGGCATTGCTGGGTATCTTATCATCTTATTTGTGTGATTTCATCATTTTTAAAGACAGTAGGTATTCCCTGCGTTCACAAGACCTACTTTTGCTATCAGTACCTATTGTTAGAACTGAGTTAGGCAAAAGGGCCTTTAAATATTCAGCCCCTGCAGCTTGGAATGCCTTGCAAAAATGTTTTAAAATTAGTTGTCTTGTCACTTTTGGTAATTTCAAGGCAATTCTTAATTATGTGGTTACTGATTCTTTTCCTTGCAGTTGTTTTTAGTCTGTACTTGATTTTGGAACATAATGTTTTATGTATTACTTGTTTTATCTGTTTTGTTGTTTTGTTATTGTGTTTTGTTGTGAAACTAGCCGGTCCATACCCCGGGCACTCTTTAAAAAGATATTTGTATCTCAATGAGTCTTTCTCCTGGTAAATTAAAGGTTTAATAAAAAATATAGAAAAAAAACAGGAAACCCGACAGAAATGTGAAATTTATTTTTTTAGTGACATTAATTTGTATATGTGAGCTTTTTCTGGTGTCTCCGCCCCTTCGACACTCTGAACACACTAAGTGCAGGCATGGAGGGAAAGACGGACAAATCGAAAAAGATGAATAAACGCATAATATAACTATATCAATATAAACGATTTTGTCTAATTTTATATCTCTTTTGAATAAATTCCGATATATACACACACACACTGGTATAGCACTCTGCTAGAGGCAGCGCGTGACATGCATTTGTATTAAAGCGTCAACGAAGACATTGCGGGACACTGTGAAAGCACTACACACGAACATGGATCCATTGAAGCGGAGAAAGTTAGCCGAGCCGTTTTTGTTTCGTGCCCATTGTACAGCACGTGTGCAAACACAAAGCATGAAGATCCGCTTATCTGGTGTGTTCGAGCGCTGGAACACCTGCGGGCGCTAACTTTTCCATCTCGCGCATTTATAGACTATAAGAAATATAGCCTAATGATCAAACATTTAGTTTTTACCCCCGCTGCCCCCTTGGTGTACAATCTCATCGATCTGACAGCGTTAACTTGTAGGCCATACTACTTGTCGTGTGTTGTCAAAGAGGCCTGATCCTACAGTACTGGTATAACTGAACTGCCCTAAAACAGCCCAACACGAGAGTCTGAAGGGAGAGAAGGAGAAGGGGGAGCTCATGCATCTGCTTTGGTGGGTGTGTTCAATTTGATTAAGAATGCACTAGTTTTAGTTAATCCTGTTAGAATTAGTGTTACTCAAATTGCACACATTTTACTGTAAAGATGATTGTGTTGGACTGCTAAGCTTGAGGTTGCACAATGTTTGGTATTCCTGAAATAGATGTGAATTTCACTGTATTTTGTTGTTTGCTAAATGTATAATAATGCACTTAATTCCTTTTTGACAAGCTCTTTAAGCAGATTTAATGTTAAAGACTGTTAGAGAGTTTACGTTAACGTATTAAAACCAGTTAAAGGTTTAGTCAGTGATTGTAAGATAATACACTTTTTGTGAAGTTAAGCAAATTGTGAGCAGATGCTCACGGTCTGCTAGCTGCCCATTCTCTGTAAATGCTGAAAACTATAATCTAGTGTTTCTACACTGCCCTGGCTTTGTAATAAGGAACACAAACAAAGTGGTGCAGGCCGCACAACACTAAGTTAACAATGTGGGCGACAAAGCTTCTGAGGAAGCACCCTACGGCATTGAATGGATTTCTATATTATCGATAATTTAGTTATCCGATTAATCGAAAAAAATTATCGCAAGATAAAGCAATGCTCCTCTAGCAGTCATACTAATGAGAATACACAGAGTGCCTGCCAAATCGCTAATTTCACAACAATGAACAGGCTCTGTTTATACTTGTATTTGTTTGTCCAATATATACAGGCAATCAAGTTCGATCTAATGAGCTGGCAAAATGCAAAATGCTTTTCCAGAAAATAATCATCATAATGTTTATTCATTATTTTAGGGGTGCTGAATGCAGTTTAGGTGTGCTTAAGCAGATCTATAAACAGTCTAAAATTATCACTGTGTGCCCTGTTGTCACATAATCGCAATAAATCCATGCTCAAAGAAATAACATGTTTGTGTGTGTGTATGTATGTATGTATATACACATATCTACACACACTGTATATATACACACACACAAACTGTATATATACACACACACACTGTATATACACACACACACACACAAAAAGGTTGACTTAAAAAAAAGGTATATCGCAAATCAAATCGCAATATCTGTCAGAAAAATCGCAATTCGATTTTTTCCCCGTAAATCGTTCAGCCCTACACTCATCTGTTGTATAATTGGACCAGACAACAACACAGCTCAATGTGCTCTCCTTTCATAAAGCATTTGCTTTTCCTGGTCCACATGAGCTCAGGCAAGGCTACATCTTAACAAATAACATTCAATGTCAAATGAAATGCCTTTAAGGCTTTGTGTAGCACCCTCAGGCTTATTTAATTTGGTCAGGCGTTGACGCTAGAGCATGTGGTCTAGACAGACTGTGTTCAGGTATTACACGCGAGATCCACTCAGAGACTATTAGCGTTTAAATCTAAGACAGGTTTAAAACATTTCCACTGCCTCGCACAAGTCTTGTTTTCAAATCCAATAAAGGAAATGAGGAGTTGCAACACTGCTTTACTCAGATCAGAAAAAATTATGTTGGGTATATATGATCATGGTTTTCAATACAATGGTAAAGAAACAGTCCTGGAAACGGTCAAATCCAAAACACTTTCCCTTTATACTGGTAATTTATTTAAAGCTCGTCCTCAACAATTGTGTGACATTTTGCTTTCTTGAGTAAAATCTAAATAAAGCGAATCACAATAACATGTAATAAAAATTAGTTAATGTCTAGATTTGAGTCACATATGAAGTGCTGATGTCCCAATGCCCTAGGGCTCATTTGCAATTTTTCCCATGCTGTCCTGCATACAGTGTGGAGGAGGCGGACTCACCTTGAGCCTTCGGACCATTTCCTCTTTGGAGATCTTGTCTGAGATCTCTTTGACCCCTGGAGGGTAAGTGACCTTCCCATCTGCGGCTCGAGCTTTAGAGTGAGCCATCCTCTCAGCTCTTCACTGCCTGGGGGAGAAAGGGGGTCACAGAAATATACTGCTAAGAAACATCCAGTGAATTAGGGAGTGGCAGACAGAGAGCATAAAAACAGACTTGTATAACTTCAGCCCAAAGGAGAGGGAGTAAATCAAAAATAAAACCATAAAAGGGACATTGTAGGCTGTTGTGAAGTCCGATGCAAATAGTTTAGTAACTTCAAAAATGGTTCAAGAGATGGAAAAGCTTGTGAAATATTCAGGGAGATGAGGTATTCCTGGACATGATAAGTCAGTGTTCAAGCTGAATATAGTATGAGAGACACTGCTGCATTCTGCAAAGTGTTACATTTTTTTCTGCCACTCAGATGCCTCTATGTTATATTATCCATCCCCATTCACCACCTTGTCACCTTGCTTGGTTTACACCCAACACATGGCTCAAGGGTGTCTCAGTGCCACAAAATTAGACTTTCAATTGAGACTGTTGTGCGTTTGGTCAAAAAAAGATTAATTTGGCCACTGTTGCTCACCCATAAAACTGTGTTTTTTTAAGCATGAGCCCAGTGGCCAAATGCACCAGTCATGTGACCTTTGATTTCTATTATCAGGAAAGCTAAGTAACTGCCAAGTACAAGCAATACACTGCAGGAAGCAGCAGGATATCCACTCTCACTGGTATGGTAAAGGTTGTGAACTTTATTGATCCTGCAAGTTCACTTATTTTCAGAGCAATGTATTGAATGGCCTTGGATGAAAGTGTGTTACATAATTGAATATGCTTATAATGGGTGGCCAAGAAGCTTGCCAAATTGCTATATGCCTTATGTCTGCTAGTACAAACTATAATTTGCAAACAGTTGTCCGAGCAGTCTGTCTTGGATTATTTATCTAGTACTATAATTTAGTAGCACCCATCAAAAAAATGCATGTTAGAATAAAACTGTTAATTGTCAAATTATTTAGACCTCACTATGAAATATATTTCCTAAACACTGACATAACAAGGTATCAATTGGCAATGAAACACCTCAACCAAGATATTAAATACAGTGTAATTAGGCTAAACAACCAGTAATCTCAAAATATATGCCATCAATTGTTCTTAATACAACATTCACAATGAGTTTTTTTTTCTTTCCCATTATTGATCTTTAAATGTTTCAGTAGAGACACCATAATACAAAAGTGGAGTTCTAGCATGCCTGACTCATAACAAAAGAAAGATATTGAATGAATAAATTCAAACAAAAAGAGAAAGATCACTTCTGTAACGACACTCAATACTGAGATCTGAATCGCAATATTAGATTTTCCAAATATTTTTCCTTAGCTCTATTCACCCCCCACCACATACACACACACGGTGCAAACATGTACACACACAGGACACTGGCGGGTCGCCAAATTGCTTTGTTCTGACCTTCTTTCCACCCCACAGCTGCTGCCAAAGATGAGTCCTGACTCTCAGCCTATCACTGCTCAGGTCAGACGGACAGAGTAGCATTAGAATCAATCATAGCTAAGCATGTGCTAACAAGGGGGTCTGCCTACATTTTATTCCAAAGAGAATGCGTTTTGAATAACAGAGTTGTACATTAGTTATGGTTAGTTAACATACCCATTCAAGTAGTTATGTAAAAGCAGGTTTGAGAATCTGCCTATTCACCAAATGGCATTGCATTTTTCCTACAAAAAAAACAACCAGTTTTTCCCTCTCTGATCCCTGACAGAAGAGCCAATAGGCCTGGGGCAACATTCAGCCAGTCATCCTCCTGAACTAGTGTGCACTCTGACCCAGGCACCCATGGTTATTTTTTTTTAGACTGGCTAGAAGGCAGCCTACAGAATGACAGTCAGCAAAACACGAGACAAACCAAGGCACCAGCTGGTTGAACTGATTGACTCATGCATGTCTCTCTCTAACTCTCTCAGCTCAGTCACACACACACACACACACACACACACACACTTGAGGAGGGGGCGGGGGAGGGGCAGGGTTTAACTAGAACTAGGGCCATCAGGTAAACATTTTCTAAACCTATAGTCACTGAGCAAACATGCTTAGTCATAGGACTACTCTAATAACCCTAAAGTCGACAGGTCTAAAACTTGAAACATCAGGAGTCAGTGTCTTTCAAGCATGCTGTTTTACAACAGTTGTACTAGTCTGAACAATTATGTAAGTTGTTCAAGGAAATTGGTCCATAGCTATCCGTCAAAACACGAAACAAAAGGTAAACCTACAAGAAATGACGCTACAGGCAGTCAACGTTTGCACTGAAATCGCTTCATAGAAAGTCAGCATTTGTGGCATTCTGGCTAATCCCCAAAACTCAAAGAATAAAATAAATACTACATGTTTCTTAATAAGAAGACACTAATTAAAAATGTGATACCCACTACGGATTAAACTGATGTTGCTTTAAATAATTACGCGGCGCGATAGTATTTAGGATCAGAAACATTTGTTTAATAAAAAATATATAATAAAGAACGATCCAATTGACACATTAATCAAGTCTACTGGTACCGTACCCATTACATACACAAATATAGTTATGTTTCCTCAAACAACGTCGCTTTAACAGCATAAAGTTGATTTATAATAATCAATAACATCATAACGTAACAAATCAACAAACATGTCAGGGAAAATAAAATCGGTTTATTGAATGAACGTGCGCATTGTTGATGTGAAACAGGACCAGGTCAATGCCAGAGCTGGTCTAGACTTTCCTTGTTACTGTTCTGATTATGGTTCTGATGAACAGTGAGACGACTCTAGTTAGCCACTCAACTAGCTAGCAGCTAGCCACATCTTGTCTGCTAACCCTACCATACTAGCCACCGTTAGCCAAAAAGCTACCGATAGCACGTAGCTCCGTGACTGAGGACTGGAGTTATGTCAATAGTACTCGCATCGTACAATCGCCATAAGTACAGTGCTGTCCCATTCCCAATAGTAATGATACTGGTGCCATGTGGGTCGTTTCACGGGAACCGCCTGGACGTTCATGTTAGCACGTAGGCTAGCAGCACACTAGCCGATTATTTTACACCGCACCACCCGGTTAACCAGCGATGTGGATCTGACACGGTTACCCGAACACAGGCGGGGAACGCGGGCTGCGGTCCCCCTTCCAGGACTGCTAACCTGGCTGCCGATTATCGGAATTAAATGTAATCCATATTTTTTTGCAGCAACAGTAACACATACAAACAAATCAAATATAGAAAAATAAACTGCGCAATTTCATACCTGTTTTGATGAATTGTGTTCAATTGCGTACTGTTCTGCAGCGCTCTTCCCCCTCCTAGCTTCAAAATGGCGCCAATATGTATATCTTGTGCACCCCTGAACAGGACACCATCAGTGGGTGCATAGCGCCACCTATAGAGATATGCGTATCTAACATTGACGCGCAGGATGCAGATGTCATCTTGACAAAGCCACATTTGAACCGCTGCTATTTTTTCCTGAATCAACGTTACGTAGCTTAATGTTCATATATATATCCTGCTGTTGCCTTTCTATTTTAAGCGTCATGTTTGTGATTTTCTTTAACGTATAGGCTGCTACATTCATATAGGCTGCGCTACAGTAAGCTATCCTGTCTGCACTAGGCTACCGGTACCTTTAAAAATAGGCCTATTTTCCTCATGGTGGCCGGGTGGGGGGTGGAGGGTCTATGTGTGATTTTAAAGGTCGATGTTTATAAAGTGTTGTTTCAATTTTTGGACAAAGTATAAGGCTACGCTACATTCTAGTTGTATAACAACGTTTAGGTCTGGTTGTATGAACAGATACTAGCTAATAATGTAATATGTCTACAAATATTTATTATCTAGGCTAATACTTAAGATATCTTAGCCTCAGACTGACTGACTGACTGACTGACTGGCTGGCTGGCTGTGTGTGTGTGTGTGTGTGTGTGTGTGTGTGTGTGTGTGTGTGTGTGTGTGTGTGTGTGTGTGTGTGTGTGTGTGTGAGAGAGAGAGGGAGATTTAGGCCTATTGAGTTAATTGTCTTAGTTAAACATTGTATAGCCTATTGAATGGACGCTTCAACCACACCATGTTATCAATTAACCAATCAATGCGCCAATACGGAACATCGAGCACTTATAAACCACACTTTACAGCACACGCAAAAATTCATGGTTACGCGATGGAGGGGTTCGTAGGCCTACCCTCTGCCTCGCCCTACAGGTTCAATGGCAATCCGGGCGCTATTCCTTTCGGCAACTGGGGAAAGCGAGAGGGAAAGTTTATGACACCTCAAGGCCTGAATTATCTAGAATTTTGCAAGGCCATCCTATCCCATGTCAACTATGATGTAAGCTTGCCCCCTCGTCTAAGAAAGCCAACCACCAAAGAATGCGGTGTTCAAGTAAACGCGAAAGTCGACAAAATCATCCAGTGTTCGCTTGGACCTAAAACATTGTTTTCGCAGGAAAGCGACTTTCTCGTCAATTCAAAGTCCGGGAAATCTCCAGATTGTTCAACGCCTGGCGGAAAAACGCAATATAACACAGCGGTTAACGCCATGCGCTTTTTGCGACCACTTTCAATTTACTCTCCGATGTTTGATCGCAGGGCCATCTTGAAATCGGTTAGAAGCAATGACAGTGGGTGCGAAGAGCAGGACTTCACCCCAGAAATTGTAGTCCTGGGTGATACAATCAATGACGCGGATGTGTGTGAAACTGACGAAGTCCCATCGCCGAACTCAAGTAAACTCTTCCATAAGGAGGAAATTGTACGGTCCAACTTTCAGGTGAGTGGTCTCATAAACACTAAGTGACTCTTGTGCCATTGGGCTACGTCCGTCAATAAAAAAATTGAAGCTGAGCTAGGCCGTACTCCGCGTGAACTAATGCCATATTTAACCTGCTTTGGAAACCTTTGGCTTAAGCTACTGGCTTGTCTAATGTAGTGCCCTCTCTACACAACTAGAATTCTAATTGTCCCCCTTATTAGTTCTTGGAACAGAGGTATGGCTTTTTCCACTGCAGAAAGTGCAACATACGGTGGGAGAGTGCATATGTTTGGTGCATCTCTGGAACCAATAAGGTTAGATCCTTGAACGTTCTTTAACTCAATACAGTTGTTGAAATATCAGTGCTCACATGCATTTATTCCTTAACCTCAACAGGTGTACTACAAGCAGCTCTGCCGGAAATGCCAAGTAGGGTTTAACCCCTACAAAGTGGAGTCAATCGTCTGCAAGGTCTTTCTGCTTGTCCCTATGGTCAACTATGTACAAAACGATAGCTCACATAATAGCATAACTAGTTGTGTCAATAGCCTCTGTCTTTCGGTATGGGTCAGTCATGCTCTGACAGTAGGCACATGCAGACATTTTTCACCACAAGTACTTAAGCTGCTAATTGTTGGTAGCTGCTATTAAGTGAGCGTGATGACACATTCTCTAGATTTAAGTTGAGTAGAATTGTATATTATGCCATATGTAGTACAAATGTATTGGGCACTATACCTCGTGAATAAGAGATGGCAATGGTGCCCGGCTGTCCGCAAGTATATCTCACCCTGTGTATGTTGTCATCCAAGGAGTGTTTGCAGACAATCTGTTGCTGTGAGAAGAAGCAGCGGCACATCAACATGAGACGGCCTCACCGCCAGGACCTGTGTTGTCGTTGCAAGGGCTCGAGGCTGTCCTGTGACGCCACATACAGCTTCAAATACATAGTCTGACCGATTCACTCGTCTGTCCCTCCTGTGGGGGTGGGTGGTGTACCCCCTCCTTAGTGGGCACTCAATATATTTAAAGTGAACTATTTTTGTAAGTAGAGAAAATATTAAATGGCATGCATCAAAACACGTAGTGCTTTCATTCAGCCATGTTCTTGCTCTTAAACATTAGAAGATGTGACTGTACAGCCATTTAAGGATGAGTTGTTGGGTTATATTTGATTAAAACCCAACTCTTCTGGTTTAGCTCCGGTTTAAACTTGCTGACTCTCAGACATGCTCCGGCTTATACCAGTGTTTCAGAGCAAAACCAACCCTTAGTGTTTAGGTGAAAAAACTACAATCTAAAAAGCATTAAAAATGTGCAACTTCTTATTTGGCATGCACACACATTCTCCCACACACAAAACAAACCATCCCCTCATGAGCTTAAAGCTCCCTTTTGTACCTCATACAAACATCTCAGATAAAATATTCTGTTAATAAATATTTCAAACACTTCATACAGTACACAGTATGCATGCATGGCAGTTAAAATTTGGCTTGAACCGAGGACATACACGTAATAAAAAAAAAACTGGTTTAATGGTGATTTGTACTTGATATACAAACTATATTAAGTTATTTTGAATTTGTTTTATATATCAAAATGTCATATCTACAAGAAAAATATAATTAACTCCTACACTGCAAAAAATGGCTCATCAAAACAAAGTATAAATAAAATGTAATCTTTGCTCACCAAATAAATCTGCCAATGGAACAAGTTAAAATGTGCTTTAAGATTTCTTAGATATATCTGGGTACAAGAGCTCGTTAAGTAATTGAGTCCGAAGTGTAGTTAGAAATTGGACATATTTTTTGTAATTTAGGCATTGGACTACATTGGAACATGTCACTAATATCATGGCCAAAAGTAATTCAGACTATAGTGACTACTAAACTCTAAAATTGCACAAAAACATACTGGAATCACCATCTTTAATTTTTATGACCCAAATACTGTTTGTTTTGAAAACCGTATTTCAACAAACCCAATGACTCAAAGAAAAGCGTGATATTCAGCCATGGTGATTGACTGGACAGATGCAGGCTAATAAATCAATTAAATTGTTACAATTTGACTGTACAAGTGAACTACAAAGCTTTTTCAAATCACTACTGAAAATATTACTTGTGAGTATATTCATGATACGATTATCCTCAGTATTGTCACAATAAACTATATTGTCACTCCAAATGGCTCTGCAGATACTGAAGTATGGAAATCACATTAATCCAAATGGTATCTGGTCCAACAGTTATAAAAGGGTTAATTCATGATCTTCGATGAATTGAATACTGAGGTGAGAATTAAGCACCAAGGGCTGCCTGAACTTCAATTTCACTACTATGTAAAACTATTAAACTAAACTATACTATTTGAACAGATATTCCGCAATCTCAAACATTTTCAAAGGAGTGACACTACAGAAGTAATTTGATATGTCTTTACTTTGACACAGCCTTGTACATGGCATTAACTCAAACAATCTCACAAAGGCTGTAAACATATTTACAAGGTGAAAAAACTACAATAATCTAAAAAGCATTAAAAATGTGCAACTTCTTATTTGGCATGCACACACATTCTCCCACACACAGAACAAACCATCCCCTCATGAGCTTAAAGCTCCCTTTTGTACCTCATACAAACATCTCAGATAAAATATTCTGTTAATAAATATTTCAAACACTTCATACAGTACACAGTATGCATGCATGGCAGTTAAAATTTGGCTTGAACCGAGGACATACACAATGTAAAAAAAAACGGGTTTAATGGTGATTTGTACTTGAAATACAAAGCCAGACTTGTACAGCAAAAAGCAAATACCACGAGACAAGGGGCTGACGGTATGAAGTGTTTGACTTCAGAACAGTAGTAGCACAATTATGTATCTTTTGAACATCAACGAGTGCTGAATGTCAGCATTTCCCTACGTGTATACGTACCTACGCACCACACAAATACATTATGCTACGGTGTACGACGGTTAACGGGGCCATCGCATGCCCATATTTAATCACAAGTTAACAAAGAAAAGACAGCTGGCTATGCGTGTATACATGCGCCGTGAGCACAACAGGTTACGGTGTAAGACGGTGACAAATATACAGCGCGTACCGAAACACTCCGCGATAGAATGCTTTGACGGCATGACACAGTGTAACAGGGTTTACAACGATAATCTATGTCCGACAAGTAAATTAGTACGGCACAATGAAGCACACTTGTACATTCTGCATCCGCTCTTCAGTTCAGTCGGTCAGGAGGAGTCACTAAGGAGGAGGGAGGCTAGTTCGGTGGAAATCATTTAAGCAGATCGTGCATGCACATCTCCACCCCCAGAAGAGGGTTTCTCAAACGCCGTCGATACAAAACAAAGAGGAGTCCATCCAGAATGTACGGCCGCTCCTCTCACAGTAGCAAAACAAACAGTGATAACACCACCTCTGTAAACCCTTTCATTCTTTCTGAAAAACTAAACGTAGTGCAATAGGAATACAAGAGCACCGCTGGCTAGCTGTATCTTTCAGGATGTAGTTCCAGTCAAGTTAATCTCTGGAAAACAAGCAATAATGTCATTCAGGTGCGGTACAGTTCAGGTTTTGACCTTAGAAGAAGAAAGGGGGCAGGTCTTTAATACAACACCCAGTGTCAGCTCATCTTCACCAGCAGGCGGCATCCAACGGGTCCAATCATACACTACATTCTTGTTTACCACCCCTTTTGACCTTAGAAGAAGAAAGGGGGCAGGTCTTTAATACAACACCCAGTGTCAGCTCATCTTCACCAGCAGGCGGCATCCAACGGGTCCAATCATACACTACATTCTTGTTTACCACCCCTTGTTGCCAAGACGACCGCCGGCTTCCCCTCTTCTGCCGAGAAGGCCAGTAGGTCAACATATTAGTATGTCCTACAGACCAGTAGGTCCAACAGACCAGTGGGTCCAATAAACCAGTAGTGTCAACAGGCCACACGGTCCTACACACCAGTAGGTCAGTGGGTCAAGGGTCAGGGCCGTGTTTCAGGTGTGGATGTGCTGGTGGTTCAGGAGCCCCACTGCTCCCAGCAGAGGCAAGGCGACGTCTCCCACCTTGCCCAGGTAGCGAGACCAGGGTGGGGCACAGCAGCAGCAGCCCCGCCCTGCAGCCTGGGCCTGGCCGGGGGGCGAGGGGGGCCCAGGGGCCCAGGTCAGCCCAGGGGGGTGTCGGGGGGAGCAGGGGGAGCGGGGCAGGTGGCACCCCCAGGAAGAAAGCAGCGTCAGCGGGACGGGCTGGCAGGTCACGGCGGGCAGAGAGGCGGGGTGCGGGGGCGCCCCTAGTGGCTGCCGGACCTGAGGGGGGCCAGGGGGGGCAGGGGGATGGCGGGGGGGGGCAGGGGGATGGCGGGGGGTCGCGCGGGCAGCGGGGGGCCAAACTGGCGCGGGGGCGGAGGGAAGGCGGCGCTCTGCCCCCCGCGGGGCTCCTGTCAGAGGCTGGTGGCCGACACGCTGGAGTCGGGGAGGTAGGTGGTGACAACGCGGTAGCCCTGGGCGCGCCGGATCATGTCGCGCATCTCGCCGTTCAGCTCCAGCAGCTTGGAGCAGATGAGGCTGAGGTCCTGGCGGGAGCCCACCAGGGCGATGGTGCCCGTCTGGCCCAGCGTCTGGTGGCGGAAGTACACGTTGAGCAGCGTCTGGACCTCGCTCTCCGAGCTGCCGCCGAACACGCTGCTGGGCCACTGCCTCCTGGTGGAGGCAAGAATAATTGCAGAGGATTATTAGGACTATGACGCTGTTGACGAGGCGGAGCTGTTGCTGTGCAGTTACACGGTAACATCCCTAGTCATTTACTCCAAATGGATGTGCGCCCCCTTGTGGTAAACAGCCTGTGTGTCAAACAATTTGACAATATTTTACATTTTTCCGTTGTGGTCTGCTTAGGAACCATCAAAAAACGTGGATGGGTTTGGAACAAACCAGATTAACACAGAGATTTGTCTTGCTCGTTATGAATCAGTTGGCTTCATGCTTCATAGCGATCCAAGAAAAGGCTAGCATAGCGCAAACACGGACTAAGACATAGAACATGTACAGGGTATCGGAGGTGTATGCTTGTTTCCACGACGACGACGCCCCACCCACCTGCACTCCTGGATGTAGCGCACGGCTTTGGTGAACTCCTGGCTCTTCAGGCACTCCAGGATGGCCTGCACGGCTGCCTCCGCCGTGGGGAAGCTGGGCACGGGCAATGACACCGCCTGGCCACCGGCCTGGCTGGCCTGGTGAGTGTGCTCCATGTCACTGGCCACCGCAGCCTCGGCCGCACGCAGGCTGCCTTTCAGCTCCGTCAGCTCCCGGGACATGTTCAGCAGCTGGGACACACACACACACGGCGGTCAGTGTGTGTGTGTGTGTGTGTGCGTGTGTGTGTGTGTGTGTGTGGGGGGGGGTGGGTGGGTGTGTGAGCGAGCGTGTGACAGAAATAGATGTAACTGGTAACAATTGACTGTGCGTGTGTGTGTGTGTGTAACAGAGAGAGATGGTAACTGGTAACAATTTACTGTGTGTGTGTGTGTGTGTGTGTGTGTGAGTGTGTAACAGAGAGAGATGGTAACAATTGACTGTGTGTGTGTGTGTGTGTGCATGTGTGCATGTGTGTGCGTGTAACAGATAAAAGTGTGGTAACTAATATCTGATCTTTAAAATGTAAGAGACTTCAAAAATTACAGTTGGAAACCAACAAACAGGTGATGTCACCAGGGTCTTTATAGGCACTTTTTCATAGCACACAAACATTTACTCATAATAAAAACTAAATTCAGTATATGTCACGATTCCACATTTGTAATGCCAAGTGGCATGTAGTACTAATATTCAGATGAGTCAGATATTGGGAGAAATAGTGGAATAAATGTATGTGTGGGGACTGACCTCAGGCACAGAGCTGAGAGCGTGCACCTGACCAATGAGCTTGCAGTAAGACTGGAAGAGTAGGAGGAGCTGGAAGTGCAGCTTGTAGAGCCTCTGACATAGCTCCAGTTGCTATGGTAAACACATTAGCATCATTAGGGCAAAGCACAGCCGTGCACTAAACACCCACGCACGCACGGACGTCACACACACACATACAATTGCAAGCGTGCAAAACTAGACACATGAACATACAAAGTACAAAAGAAGAGGTTTAGAAAGAAGGAGCACCGTATTAACTCCAGTAAGGAAACTAATACTAAATGTTTTCTTAGCTAGCTAGTGGAAGCTAACCAGCGTGTACCTACTGTAAATAAATAGATGGAACAAGTAAACAAATAGTACCTTATTAATAGACACCTGTGTAAAACGTTCATGCCAGATTATTTGGTAGTGGGTAAATGAAATGATCTTAAAAGGGTGGAGTGTATTTACCTGGATACATGGTCCAGGTACCACTCACACATGTATGCACGTGCATATAAGCATGCACTTTATTGAGCTTTCCATTTGAACCAAACAAAATGGTGGTACGACTTCTCTTGAAATTAGCAGTAGTAGGTTTTAAAGTCACCGAAAAAGCATATATTGATACAAGATCTCATTTGAAAGAAATGTTAACGTTAAGTAAAGGAACTTGTAAGGGAACTTACTGCAAGAGATTCCATTTGCTAGACAGCGAGAGAGCGTGTTAGGGCGTCAGAGTGACATGAGAGGAAGACAAAGCATCAATCAAACACATGCACAGCACAGAACAGCACAGAACAGAGGATCGCTGCCGAGACACCATTTCATTTCAATTAGGGCCAGTGAGGCCAGGCAGACTCATTAAACACATGCAAGGTGCAGAGAGAGGGAGAGGGGGAGAGAGAGAGAGAGAGAGAGAGAATAAGAGTTCATTTTAGAGGAGTCAGAGAGTTAGTAAGAGAAGAAGAGAGAACTCGAGAAGGATTTTCAATGTGTGTTCAAACAGAACAGTAAGGTGCTCCTACCTTCTCCTCAGAGTCCCCTGGCTGGCAAGTGACCACACCCTCACCGGGGCACCTGGGAAACGTGTCCTTACAGTTCCTCAGCCACTGACATAGAATAAAGGTAAATATAGTAGAATACTTCTCATTTTATATTATACATAACTTGTCTTTACATTCAAAACAAAAACAAATGGAAGAAAGCAAATTGGGTGAAGCCAGAATTAACACTGCAGAAAATATAAAGACAAATCGCGTCAAAAAGTGATATAAGTACAAAACAATGACAATAGGTCAAATGCTGTTCCACATACCGACACAGCAGCCTCCTCTCTGGTGTTGTATGTGTCTAGGTACTCCTGGAGCTCCAGAGCACTGAACTTCATCTTCTCCAGCAGGCCATAGGACATGATCTGGAGGGAGAGAGCCAGTCAGATGCTGTAAAGGACGGCTGAGACTGAAGAGAGAGCAGGGCAACGTATTCACTGTTACGTCTATCACGTTAACAATGCTGACGCCCGATGGAACACGCTCCGTCCTCACACTGTACTGTGCCTGCCCTGAATGCAGTGAGGAGAAGTGGGTACGCACCGTGTCTGCGTCGACGTAGATGGTGGGGCAGTCTGAGCACGTGTGCAGCATCTGAGAGGACCTGACGAACTTGGAGCCTATTCCTCTCAGGCCCTCGCCCAGGTACGTTGCCGTGTCTGTGGTAAGGGAACAGAACTTCCCCTGGATGTTCTACAAACAGGGAGGGAGGGAGAGAGGGAGGGAGTGAGAGAGGGAGAGATAGAGGGGGAGAGAGAGCTCATTTGAATGACTCTACAACTTCACTAATTGTATGTTGTAATGGATATACAGTACAAATTGTAATGAATGGATTCATTCAATTGTAATTTAACCATTTATATCCCCAGGAAGCGTTCACATGAAATTGCATTCAAATCCTAGGGCAATGTTGTGAGCGGTGCTCTCCACTTTGTTTATTTTCCTATTTACGGAGCCAGGGCTGTGTAGAAGTGCAGGATTATGTTTTCAAGACTATACCGTTACTGTACCACGTCATCGCGTCTTACCGCGGGAACATGTTTGACCCTGACCTGAAAGAGCGAGGAGAAGACATGGAACGTGTAGACAGCACAGGAGCCGTCCGAGTCAGTCACCAGCTGGTTGACATGGCAACGCCACGCCTCCTCCGCGTCGTCACACACTGCCGGCTGGAACGCCGCCAAGATGGCGGAGAAGAATGGCGACGGGGGAGGCGGAAAGCCCAGGTCCTCAAGGTCGTCCACGTCGTCGCGGAGACTGTTGTCACGGAGAACAAATAATATTTCACTTGAAAAGAGCGTTTCCTGGTCCAATTCAAGGTAAATGTATTTTATTTCGTTGATTGAAGGCTATACTGTAAGTTGTATTTGTAACCCTCATTTTAAAATTCATGCTATTCTGACTATAGGTCTGGGTAATGGAGTTCCTCAGGGTTGCCATGTGTACCTGGGCAGGCAGCTGGGGTCCAGGAAGCCCAGTGGCGGCTGGCAGTAGTCCAGGCTGAGGCTGTGGTCCAGGTGGGCCTGCAGCTCCAGGGTGAAGCTCTCCCCACAGTCAGAGCCCTGTGGGGGCTCCTGGGCACTCAGAGACAGCTCGTCGTCCGGGGCCTGAGTGTCGTCATCCTCCCCATACACACTCGCCTGCAGGGGGCGAGAGAGACAATATGTAGCTGTTACATTTGACCTGATACGCATGCATGACTGTGAGGCTGGGGTCAAACCCCACACACAAATGTTTACACACTAACTCAACTAACTAACTGTGTAAGTGTATTCAATATAAAGTAATAGTAAAAAGTAAAGTCATTGTGTCCTTTTATAATGCAGTTTGTATACATTTCTCAGATTGCATGTAGTTAAGGGGAGGGGAAGGATATTACTGTATTACATTTCTTATTTTAGATTTCTTATTTGATTATTTTTAAATAAATAAACCAAATAATTGCAAATGTAATTTCTAATATACTGTATATATCTGGTGCGCATGGTGTTGCTTGCTGCCTGACCTGTAGGCTACTGTGTTCGTCGAGAAGCGCCCCCTGCTGGCCCGGTGTAGTGGAATTGAAAGACTGTGGGTCAGCAGAGGTGTCGTACGATGTAGACAGAGAGTCTGTGTGATTGGTCTCTTCTGAAGGAGAGGGGTTGGTCTGGAACAGGGGAAACGATTGTGAAGGTTGCAGTTAGCATTGCCAGGTCAGTGGTTCTCAATCTGGGGGTCGGGACCCCCCGGAGGGTCACGAGACACAGATGAGTGGGTCACACAATGATTTTCAACATTTAAAAACATTTTAAAATTATTAAAATGGGATAGTTAATTGTTAGTAGTAGTACAGTTGTAACATTACTTGATGTATTCTAGCCTATATAAAAATACTATCAAATAATAATATATCTGTTATTCTTTTACCACCTCTGGGGATAGCAGGGGTCGAAAGTCTTTGGCACTGTTATTTTGGGGGGTCGCGAGCTGAAATGTTTGAGAACCCCTGGGCTACGGTACTGATTAAAATACATGTTTAAATGTAAATGAGTAAACAAAACACTGCGCTATCGTTGCACCGGAAATTACGGAGACATACGTGTGAGTGACAATGCCGTCAACCAATGTAAGTGCTAATGTTACTTCCCAAAAGTCAGAGAGTCCTGTGTCGAGCTTACAGGGGCATATGCATCAGACATTCAGCACAGTTGCCTGTGTGACGTAGTGCTAATGCACGGAAGAGGCTGAGACTAGCTAACATGAAATGAAACGATACACCCAGAGGTTGAAAGCACATATCAAGCCATTAATCATGATAATATCCTCCACAGCAGCATGTCATTATTGCTGGAAAACAGGCTTGGGGGGAATATCAAACACTGATGAAACTGTTTAGTTCTGCAGCAGCTCTCAGGTGTTTATATACAACGTATATTGTACACTGTAGAAGCATTCCATACGTCACTTCATTTGTAAGGAAATTATTACTGCATTGTCTGCAACGTCTGAAATCCCAACTCCAAAGGAATCATTTAGCTTGGCACTCATGCAAGATAGGTGCATCTCCACCTATCTTATACTAGAATATATGCAGGTATCATTTTCATTCAGGTGATAAACCTGTCTCTCTACAAATCAACTGTTTGTGAATTTACAACAGATAAACAACCCTTTCTGTTTTTTGAAACTGATGCTTTCCCAATTACCCAAAGTCCTGAAACATGTTCAATCCATAAAAAACATCAATAATAAATGTCCAAATGTCAGTTAGAGGTGTGCACAGGAGTAAAATTTGTATCATATGATCCCTGCACTATATGTGACCCACTATTGTACACGCCCACGCACAAACATGCACGCCCGCACACACACACGCCACGGAGATGAGGCTACATACAAGCTGGGAGTGGGACAGGCTCTGGCTGGTGGAGGACTCCTCTTCCTCCGAGGACTCATCCGAGTCGTGCTGGTTCTCGTGTCCCAGGCTGGGGGTGCTTCCTGAGTGCTGGCTCTCCTCCAGCAGGTCCCCGAGCTCCGTGCTGTCCAGCGACCGCCGTCGCACATTGAAGTTGAAGTTGAAGTTGTCCACGCCCTCGCCCTGCGCAGCACCCAGAGCGCGCGTTAGCACACAGACGGACTCGCATCACAGCTCTTAACGTGAAGATAACACGCGCAAAACCACACATTCACTTCAGTTATAGTTATGTTATCACGTAGGCCAGTGTTGGTGGTGGTCCTGACTATTCCTCAATGAACCACCACCCAAAATAAATAATTGAAATGTGCTAATGCTGTAAAGTATATTGTTAAGTTAGTTTGCTAGTAAGCCACTTGCTTGTCTTGTGGCCGCAACGTACCGTATTAGACACGTGAATGCTCAACAAGTAGTGGATTACTGATAAATGAAATAGGAAACACAGATTGAACACTGCAAGCAAGCTTTACAAAGACATGTTGTGAGTGAGTTAGAGATGGTTTATGTTGCCCAGTTGGCATGCATTTTGATCTAGAGAGTGGAGATACTAATCATTCAATTTTCCATTAATAGTCTTTTATTACATTTTGTTCATAAACAATCCACATGGTTGAACATGAATAATGTCAAACTGACCAGAATTGGTCATTTGACAACTGTGCATGCCTGTTTTATTGTGCCTAGTGCGTTATGCTGCAATATGCGACACGATTGGAAGCCACAGCACTGACAACTGACAAGCACACACATGATGACTTCATATAGAGCCTTACCTGAAGCTCCTACGCAGCACAGGAGAGACACAGAGAGAGAGAGAGAGAGAGAGAGAGAGAGAGAGAGACAGGGAGGGAAGGACACAAAAACACATTTCAAATGACGGATACAGTTAAACGTACATGCAGGCAGAGAGCCAATAGAGAGGAGGACAAGAGGAAACCCTCTTCTGTCAGCACGCCGACGTTTACGTGTACGTGAGAACTGTCTGACGGAGGAACGCAACCGGTACAGCTGCTCTCGAGCCGCCTCTCACCTCTCCGTCTTCCAGCTCCACGTCCAGGAAGTCGAAGTCCCGGAACACCCTGAACTGCTGCTCGCTGGCCGTGTCGTCCAAGGTCTCCTCCCTGGTGCCACCGTCCTCGGAGGAGACGCCGCTCTCTCGCACCTCCATCATGTCCAGGTCTCCGCACGACGAGAAGATCACCTGGTGACCATCGTGTCAATCAAGACTTGTTCACAGATAACGTGGTATCACAGCTCTGCATTGACCTCCCACTGAATTTCCAAACCTCCCCATGATCGTTCCATTACTTCTTTCAAAGATATCTGTGAGGCTATTCCAAATGTCTAATTGTTTTCATTATAATTGATGTTCATGATCAAATATCTGATAGAGGCATGTTTGTTTCAAGTTCATTATTAGAAAAATACTTTTAAGCCTTCTCCTCTGTACATTGATGACATTTAATTTGATTAAATTACTCTTCCACAATATCCATGATGACTGGAAACCTTTAAAAAAATAAAAAAATTAATATTAATACAAATAAGAATGTGCAAGCTTACAGATGGGTTCTTTGTGAGTCCCACTTCTTGTCCACAGAGAGACAGAACGTTCACCAGCTTCTCTCGAGTTCTCTTCTACAGGAGAAAGATAAACCAATGATGTAAAGCACACTAAAATAAACTATTCATTCCATCTTGTGACTTTTTTGTACTAATGTCACTACATGTCCAATTATACGGTGTTAAATACGTAGAATGCAATATTGTAGCTACTTTGTACACTGCAGTGCACAAAAAATGTTTTAAATAAAAAGTTTAATAATATTATTAAACAGTAATACAACATGTATTCAGTATTGAGGTCGTGGGCGCTCTCGGCGCTAGAAAAGGCGCTAAAAAGGCGTGTCACAGCGGGCCTACCTGAGAAGACTGTGGTCTCCTCCAGCTGACAGGCACCAGGACAGTGTTGGAGTTGGAGCCGGAGGAGGTGGAGGAGGTGCTGCGTGTGACCGCCATGGCTCTGGCCTTCCCTTCCCTCCCTCCTGAACCCTGCAGGCCGTCAAACCTGCGGCCAATCACCGGCGTCTACAGGCACGACAAACATCTGGTTACAACTGGAGTGTACATACTGTAGGTTAACAACAAACTGCAACGTTCTTGACTTGAACAATTATTTTGTGGTTTCTCACCACTGAATACCATATATCATTCTTCCAAACTAAAGTCCCATAATGCCGAAGTGACTTAGGCTCTCTATTATTATTAGTACGCTGATAATGAGTGTGTGAATACACTGTACATACTTTGTTTATTGTTAGTTTTCTATACTTTTCTATGTAAAAGATTCTCAACCTTTGGCCAGGTCCCAGCAAAGCAAAGCTAGTACTGTTCAGAATATATACATTTATAAACATAAATTAATCTAGATATGTTGTGGCCCGGGGGACGCTGGCTCTGCCTGCACTCGGGTGGGGAGGTGACGTCTGGCTGGGTTGGGTGGCTGTCGTGCCTG
>JAODLL010026259.1:0-24333 GCA_026546735.1 Forbesichthys agassizii | reverse complement strand
TAGGGAGAGTAGCAACAGTGCTTAACTTTCTCCATTTGTAGACAGTCTGTCTTACCGTGGACACATGAACATCGAGGTTTTTGGAGATACTTTTGTAACCCTTTCCAGCATCATGCAAGTCAACAATTCTTGATCGTAGGTCTAGGGAGAAAAACACAAAATAAATAAACACTGCAAAATAGTTAAGACCACTCGACTTAGTTAAGACACTTCTTGTGTAAATTGTTTACTTTGTAAATTGTTTGTTTAGATTGATAGTCTGCTATGTGTACTGTAATGTACATTTGGCTATATATATTACATATTTGACCCCTTTATATACTTTCTAAAGCTGCACTTAGTAGAGGCATTAGGCAACACTGCAGTTTATCTTATGTTATTGACACCATGCTGCACTTAAATTCCACTGAGTACACATGTTTATCTGAATCGTCTTACAGCACTGGTGGGCATACACGTCAACCCTGACACCAGGGTAGGTCCTTCAACTGGGAATGCAACCCATAACCCTATCGCTAATGGCAATACTAGTGCTCTATATGTGCTACTGTACACAGTTTACAGGACTAATTTTAGTTTACAGGAATAACTCTGTTCACCTATTGTATCATTTGCTTTTACCTCAGAACAAACCCAGAACAAATGTCTGTGGAGACGGTTCTTCTGGGACTTTTTGTCCGAGGAATTAGTGTACCCAATAGGTTTGTAGTGAGTGTAGACTACTGTATGCTCTCTGTGGCAATCTAACCAACAATAGACAGGGTGGGTCCCTCCCTGGGCCTGGGGATACAGAGATAGGCTCAACCAGCTTCTCTCACAAACACTCATACAACTTGTACAAACATATATTATCAACGCAGGTAGGCCTACCTGTACCAGAAACCTAGTATTTCATCCCATATTAGATATAGTATGATGTCTAAATATGGCCACTAGAAATCTTGTTAAATTAGCACAGCTATTGTCTAAATACATACTTTCAAGTGCAGGCTTATCTCTTATTATGTTGAGAAAAGCTTTGTGACACTGCAAGCCTGTCGTCATAATATTATGACAAAAAAAACCTGGTCTATTTCTACAGCAGCTACAGTATACTTTATACCAATTCCCTGCAAAACGATCTTATTTAGCATGGAAGAGCTTGTTGTAAATATTCCACAGCAATATACTGTAAACATTTTGAAAAAGTGTGTTTTCCTTCCATACTAACTAGGTTTCATTTTCATTATTTATATTGATTCGTGGGCACGTTGTATTCCAGAGGTTTTCAGTTTTTAGTAGCTAGCCTCATATTACAGTAGTTGTAAATATGACATCTGCAATGAATCATACTGATATTGACTACAATGTTTAGGACAGGGTGTATTGAAGTGTATTACCTCTTTCAATACATATTCAGTATTTTAGTAATGAGAACATGCAAGTCATGTCCGTATGATAAATTACCTTCAGTCTTTCTTGCTTGCATGTCTCTGCTCTCAGTGCTAATTTGACTTGTAAACATTTTCTGATTTCAAGCACATGGAATTGTCTTGATGTTGGTTATGACTCAATATTTCCAGCACATAACATTTTCAGCATTCGTTTCAATGGATATTGAAATGATATAACGTAAAAGCTATTTAAAAGTAAACTCAAACTTAAAGTGTATCAACCCTAAAAAAGTTTCTGCTGTTATTTAAGTAATAGGGTTGATCTGTGATGAGACACACCAATGATGGTGTTAATATCGACAATTTCAGTTTTTATAAAAATCTGCATTTTATGTGCTAACAACAGATCTACATGTTATATCTGTTAAAAATCACCCCAGAACCTGGTTGGTTTTCATCAGTACCCTCATGCATCATCAAATTCAAATGTTAATAGGGTTCCCCGTCTCAGCCCCTCCCCTCCCCTCCCCTCACTCCGCTCCTTGACACATTTTTCAGAGTTGTAGTGGGTGGAGTCAGGCTAAGAGCTGGGAGGTGCAGTTACATTTTAAGTGTTATTTTCGGAAGTGGTTTTGATCTGCAATTGACGTTTGCCCCCAAAACATTGGTGCTATCTACTGTAACGTAGTGAATGCTTAGCGCTGCTAGTGAGCTGCTGACATGGCAATGTTGGCCGGGGTGACAAGCCTTAGAGCTCCGATAAAACCAAAGCACTCCTGACTCCTGATATCCAGTACTAAGTCTATTAGAGTGCTGGTGTTTTCACTGTGTCTGTAGCCAAAGTAATGTGTGTTTTGTGACGCGAGCACTAGCTCACCTTACACGTGGTATTCAGGGAGGGAACAAGAGCAGTGCTTTTTCTTAATTTGACTGTCAAAGTATTTCACACATGCATTATACTGCATCTGCCATGACCTGTCACGAAACCCCCCGCGGGCCACACACAGACATGCAGTACCATTTTCTCATAGTTCACATGCATGCACACACACACTCACTCACCCATCACATGCATGCACACACACACTCACTCACCCATCGGGTTCTCAGCTGCTGGAGCGCGAGAGAGCACAACAAAGGAGGATGGAGGCACGAGAATGAATTGGTGGAGAATGTAAATAACCTACCGCTAATCCTGCCGTCGGTATAGAGAGCAGCTGCAGGATCCTGTTGATGAGTGACAGCGACAAGCAGGCTCATTCTTGGCTACACACGTCAGATACGTCCTCAAAGGGAGGGGGGAGGGGGGGTTGCAGTGAAACAGTAGAGCCGACTGTCTGGTTGCAAGGCAAAGATGATTGCTTCTTTTATGGTTCACTAGTTTAAGGCTCTTATGTTGTTTGGGTCTGACGGTTGTTTTTAACTGTGCTGTTGTTCCCCAATTCTGCTGCGCAAAGATGACAGCCTAACAGCTAATGGTGTCTGTCTGTCTGTGGTTGTGTGTCTGTCTGTCTTCCCTTTTAGCACGAGGCCCTGCCTCGCCCTCTGTCCCATCAGACTGTCAGGAGAGCGCATGGCCTACGTTCAGCTCCTACCACACTCTTCGCCCAGCCCACCACTGCCCTGTCTCCACAGGTGTGTGTGCGCGCGTGTGTGTGCATGTGTGTGTGTGACATGGATTTCCAGACCATAAAGTCTCCAAAACAAATCCCTCTGTTATAAAGTCCAGGGGCTGTGTTTTATTTTTGTTTGTTTTTTATATCTGATTTGTGAAACCACATACTGTATATTGGTGTATTTTATTTGAGATTGCCCTGATAACACCCACGCTAGTGTAAATAGTCATGAACTACCAGCAATAATATGCATTTTGGGCTAATCTGTAGCCGTAGGATAGACAAATGGAAATAGCAGGGCAGTGGCATCATTTTGAGATTGTAGAATGACGACAGCAGCCGTGAATCTTCCGACTTTTGAAGTTTGGGTCTTTTCAGAAATGAATTAGAATCTTGACACTATCTGATATGGACCGTCTGCCTGCTTTGCACTGCTGGTAGTGACAGGCCTGAAATCACAGGATGAAAGGAATGCTGCCACAGTTTTAGCGCAAAGACAATACAGAATGTCTGCACCACTGACTACATTTCCATGTCTACTGTATTCCACTGTGATGTAGACTGCATGTCAATTCTCTCTATGAATATCATAATAATGTTTTATAAAGGTTGGTTAATTTGTTAAACTGTTTCCCATTTGACCAGTGTTAAGATTGCAAAACGTGTGTTTGGGAAATGAAATGGAAACGTTTGAGGTCATTAAATTCGTAGATTTTTCCAAACCGTAACCAATAAATATGAATTAAAATGCAATGTTTATTCAAGAGCCGACCGGTTCTATTGCTTTAATTCAGTATTTCTGATTACTTGTATCGTGTGTATGCCATACACACGATACACAGCTGGCTGCACATCAGACTAGTACAGCAAGCAAAGCAACCCTTAAGCAATAGTAAGTACTGTGTGCCAAAAGAATGAGCTGTGTATTAGCTCTAATAAAAAATAAAACCTAAGCATGTCAAAGTTATGTTGGTTACACATTTGTTGTTACAGTTTTTTACTTCAATAACACTGCTTTGGGCATGGAAGAAAAGCAGAAATGTACTGTGATTGTTTTTGTATTGGTTCTAATCAATATATTGGAATAATGTACCAATAATGGCACTGATTTTGATGTTTTGTTAAATAAGGACACTTGGAATAATGGAACATTATTTTGTGATTACTTCTTTGTGGACTAGTTTTACAAAAAAAACAATCTACAGCAGCTACACCAGTTTGAGTTGTTTTCCTGTATAAAGCTTAATTGGGAAGTTTTTGTATTAATATTGGAAAAAGTGAATGTGCTGGTTATTTTCATCTGATTTTGGAACCATGTTGTGAGGGGCAGGGTAACATTTGCAAGGTCGAAATCTTCCCCAAGCAACCACAGTAACAACTCCTGGAGTAAATCAGAAGAAGTTGTCCTCCTTTCTTATCTCTTAAGTTTTTTTTTTTTCTTAGATGGGGGGGGGGCGCAGAGCTCCCGGTTACTCTGCATTTCTGTGAGCAAATGCCAGCTAAAATCCAATGAAGTCTCTATTATGCTAAAAAGATCAGCTCAAGGTTAAGTGTGTATTATTTTCACCAGGAAATGCACCTACTCCACCAACAAGCTTGTATGGAATGAACATTTCATGATGAGAACAGGATAGTTGTTCCTTGAGAGCTTGCAATCCTCTGCTGTGGACTGCAATGCATTAGCTAATCTCCTTTTTTTTAGTTTTTCTCCATATGAATCAGTGTACCTTTGGATGTATATTGTTGGTGGAATTGGTTCTTACTCTGTGTGAATTCCACAGGCTTCCCTGTAATCTGTTTGCATTTCACGTCATGGATGTTTGTTCAGTGTCAGAGGATGGTTTGTATACTTGGAAGCAAAGCAAAAGAGCTGGAGAAGGGAGGCATCTCATCCTTGTGTTGTTTCATTTGGTCTCATGATATGTTTCCTGGTTTGAGGTCTTTTTAGCACGGAGAAAAAGCAGAGACAGAGGGTCAATACTCCTGAGGTGGACAGCAAAGCTTATTTAGCGAAGGGGTGACTGGCGGCCCCACAACCTGCCAGCAGAATGACAATTAGGACATCAAAAATACAATACATCGGCCCTACAAACATTTGACATGTACTGTAGTTCCAGCAAGACAGTTTGCCATTAGGCTTTATTATAAACTGGTCACTCAATCTCTGTTGCTACTTAAATATAGAAACCATACTCTCTCACTCCTGCAGTACAGGCCCAGTGGATAGCACTGTGGCCTCACAGTTAGAAGGTCCTCAGGTCGAACCCCGGTCGTCACAGCCTTTCTGTGTGGAGTTTGCATGTTCTCCCCGTGTCTGCGTGGGGGTGCTCCGGTTGCACCCACTATCAAAAAACATGTCAGGTTAATTCTCCAGTCAATGCCATGTGTGTAACTGGCCTCTACCTGGAGTTGGTCCCTGGGTGCTGTACAGCAGCTACCCACTGCTCCCTTGAGGGATGGGATGAGGGATGGCAGATTTAGCTGCTAGTATGTCACAATAAAAGCCATTTAGTGCAGTAAAGCACTAGTTTCTCAGATCTCATCTTGAGGCATCTTTCAGTTTGGCTGTAGTGTCTCCCTATAGAGCTGATGGGTCAGGGCTACGCTCTTTGGCACACGCACAGGACACATGCTCACGTCACACACACAACATGACATGCACGCTCTCACACACAGAGAGCCACACTCGGCAGCTAGGTTCATTTCATACATGGCGTTGTCTCCCCATCTGCCTCATGGCTCTCGGTCGGTTGCCGTGGTGATTTTTGAGAAGTTGTCAAATGTCACAGACGAGAAGTGTAAATGCGGGATGGTGTCATTGTGGGAATATTGGGAAATTGGCTGCTTCCTCATTGGAAGCTATTTTCTGATAGCACTGAGGTTTGTGAGGTTTCTGTGTGCAGGGGACATTTCTAGGTGAACTGAAAGTAGATGTTTCCAGTGAGAGCAGAGGAAATGGTCAAAGGTGGTTGTGCGCTGCCGCAGATGTCTGCCCCACGTCCCTGTCGATGTTGGACACAGCAGTCCTCAAGAGTGGAGGGGTAGAGAAGGGTGTGAGCCTATCAGACGTGGTCTCTAAGCTTTGTAGCAAAACAATGTTTTTGAAACGCTACAGGATTTTGTATTGTCATGGAAACTCCACACACAATTTGAAATCCCTTTTAGTGTAGATCCCTTTTAGTGTAGATGCAACAGTGCAAACCAAAATATTATCAAGCGGCAAAGACCTTTAGCTTAGTTACCAGCAGTCTTGTTTTATGTAGATATTGTCTTATGTTTTTAATAGCTTTTTGTTATTTAGCCACAAAGTGTTGAAAACGAGGAACAAGTGACAGGAAATGACCCAATTCCAACACATCTCCTTCTGTATAGTGTATAAGCGTTCTGTATAGTGCAGCTCACAAATATCTAGTGTGTGCTGGGCAATCAGATAATTATCCAATCAATGTAGCTCATAACTGAGCCTTCCACTCCACACAGCTGAATGAACAGGCTTAAGTATGATGAAGTTACATAATTACACTTTTAATTTGGCTGTGGAAGACATGCACTAAAACCAAGGTGGCTAGTGAGCAGTTTATTTAAGATGCTTACGTGCACTGCACAACGTGTGTGTGTGTGTGTGTGTGTGTGTGTGTGTGTGTCACACTTTATTTTTTTTAAGCGCCTTTCTTGTTTCGCTGTCTGCTGTCACTTTCGATAGCTTAGGTTGTCTTATTTCCTTTTATGGGCAGTTTTGTGCCATACCATCCCGCGTATAGGAGGTCCACGCTCGTGTATTACTGTTCTGCTGTGGTTAAAAGGCTTACTATCACTCAGACCTAATCGCTGACCTGCCGACATTCAGGCCAGGGACGTTGTAATGTATACAACGCTTAGAGAGGGTTTAGAGGACAGTTTAGAGATGAAGCTGCCCTCAGTGTCCCCTGTGTAAAAACTACATCCCTGACCATTTCCTAAGACCACCCTCTCCTCCTCTTGGCAGTTCAGTGCTCTTTAGACTCTTCTTTACTCCAATCTCAGCTTTACAAGAAGACTTGATTCATTTGACTATTATTATTATAATGCTGTGTCAAGGACATTTCCTTGCCTTCTCTCACTTGCTCCAGACCTTAGTGGGTGTCTCATCCGAGATAAGTTTTCCTATTGCCTGGACTGTCCTTTACTGTGTGTAGTGCATCATACAGTGTACACACACATACACACACGATACAGTACACACACACACACACACACAGGGTATACAGTTTGCGCAGGTTACTTAAGCGGGCGAGGCTGGAGCCATTATTCAGAGCTGATAAATCGTGTCCTTTGGCTTCTATTTGAACAGCAGATGGATATGAGTGGGCTGTGTGCGTCGAAGGTCTGAGAGTGCTCTCCTGCATCACCGACTAGAGGAGCGTGGCTGACACAGCCGCTCGTATGAATATAGATGCACATTATGATAATTATTTTTGATTAATCTAATTCGTTTTTTTTTTATCATCATACAGTTATGTTGGTTTTTCAGCATGTTGTGTTTCTGTATCTTACTTTTATCTCCAAAGCTAATGGGAAGCAGGAGAGAGGAATGATTGATATATTAAATGAGATCACATGAGCACAGCTTGGGTTCGTCTTTGTTTTATTTTAAATAATTGCATAGAAAGTGAAAGCACAAAGCTAAAATATACATTGTGACATTATATATATATATATAAATTAACATGGGCTTGTTTTTGGTGTGTGTGTGTGTGTGTGTGTGTGTGTGTGTGTGTGTGTTTTTCTTGGAATCTGTTGTAGTGATTCCCATTGTTGATAAAACAAAGAAATACACTTTGCATCAGAACTAACGGAAATTGTGTAAAGCACTCTTGCAAGGTTTGTAAGTTCCTGTAGGTCTACAAATGTTTGTTTACAGACACAGAGAGGTACTTCCAGTTAATTTGGCTGAGCACAACCTTGGCGAAACTTGACCAAAATGACTGGACAAAAACATCATCAAGATTGAGTTTAAGATCAGGGAAAGTAAATCAATTTAGTTTAAGATCAGTGAAAGTAAAAAGATTGAGTTTAAGATCAGGGAAAGTAAATCAATTTAGTTTAAGATCAGTGAAAGTAAATTGAAAGTGCCTACTTTTATCTGGGAACCATAATTTGGTGAACGGTGGTACTTACCCCTTAGTGCTGGATATTTCTTGTATTTCCAGACATTGTAGTGCTCTCGAGAACGCAATGGCCTTGGTGTTCTTTGTTGTGCCACTGCTGCAGAACATGGGCTTCTCTGTGGTCCACAATATCCCCAAGACAAATTAACTACACACATTTTACATTTTACCAACCTTTTTTTAAGAACAAAAACATTTAGTTTAGAGACTGCTATACCCTGTCTGAGGGGAAAGTGAGTGGACTTGGCCGACCTTGTCGCAGCGTATTCACTCTCATCCACGTACTGGATGTCCCCAGAGGGAGGTAGAGGGAGGAAAAAATAGAAAAATGGCAGCAGAAAGGTGAGCGATGGTGGAAGCCCCTTCAGAGATGGAAAATCAAATCACATTTCAAATAGGGGGGGTTAGTAAAAGCAGAATGAGAGGAATACTAATGAGGATGCTTTAAATATATTGAATGGCAGATGGAGTAATGAGAACATGCATGTGGGCTGGTGGTGGGAATCTGGAGCCAAGAGTAGCATTATTTAGAATGACTGGCTACCAGCCCAGTGGCGTGTATTGCAGGGCATGATGTAATGTCTCACTGGCGAAAGGGACAACAGAAATAACTGACTAGCAACCGACGAGAGATGGGAAGATGCAAATGCGTACAGTCTTTGGCAAGGCAAACTATATATTGTCGTGGCGTGGCTTCATTTGACTGTGTTAAACTCTCCATGTGTGCGTTTGGGAGGGGGGGGGGGGCTGTCTGTGGTGATTCCTCAAGATTCTGTTGTGGAGATCGTGTCTCCAACCTACAGGCCTACAAAGAGATAATAAAACTAGCTGTAACTGCTCTTGCCTTAACCCCATGGGTTATCACCATGACTGACAACTCATAGAAGGCTATGGCATGCGTTCTACTCTCTAAGGGCCTATATAGCAAGACCTGTGAATATCTGATATACACATGCAGTTACTCAGCAGCTACCAAATGTGCCAAGCAATCGTCTCCTGTAGAAGGCTTAGAATCTTAAAAATGAATCAATAAATGTGTTTTTATATTCAGTGATAGTCTACAGATTTTATTTTTCAGTTCTGACATCTTCTCTTAGCTAGACCTATGGGTTCACTGAATGGAGCAGTGAAAGCCCCTGGGGAAAATGCCTTGCTAAGATGAATGGATGTGCTGTGAGGAGAGTGTACGTGCGGGGCTAGATTTGATATGGTTCTTCAGCCTCTGTGCTGCAGACTCTTGTTTGAGACGCTACTTTTATCTGAGTGGTGTCTAGTTTCGTTTGTCATTAATTAGCCTACTTCTAGCTTGGTATCTGTATGTCCATGCAGACCACGCTTTGTAAAACTCCTGGCTGACTCGCTCTACACCGTGGACACTGTGTTGGCATACAATGCAATGAATGCGTTCCATTTTTCAGATCTGCTCTCCAGGCTCTCACTGCAGGCGTTGACATTCTGTGTAATTACACTTTGATGGACGGTGTATTTATGCGGTCTAAGTCTACCCGCCTGTACGAGGCGGTGTGTAGGCGTTTTATCTTGATCTTGCATTGTGCTTTTGTTCTGTACGTTATGGGTGATATATGAAAAACCAGAGACTATTACCTGCCTTCTGATTCCAACTGCACCAGCGAGTTGTTTCTCCGGTTTCAACTTGTACCCAACATTCCTGTTTGCGTGATCACTGGGACTTTTTACTCAAAGTGTAAAAGCTGAACTGGGCAAAATATATCCACCAACTGCTCACACTCATTTCTGCATATTTAAGCAGACTAGCCAGGTATGACGCTGTTTTCTCCCACTGCAGGGGTCATGCATTTTGGCCTTTCTATTGGCCAAGTGTGTAGGTTTCAAAATGGAGCTTTACATCCTCTTCTGTAAAAGTCTACATAATGCAGCTAGGGGCATGTTTTCTTAAGATGATCAGTTCACTTAGGACGGAAACTTTGAGATTAATGTATTGCATTTTAGATTTAAATAAAAAAGCATTGATTTAACTTCTATAGAACTAGATTTCTGATGAATGTGCAGGATTTCTTAAAAGTGGGGTAGATTAACCTGGACCAATTTATTGCCTTCAGCCTTCCACACGGGTCTTACAAAGATAACCACCCAGTAACAATAATAAACAGAATGTTAATTCAAAATGGATTATATAGAAGTACAGAAGTTTGAACACTTTGTTCCTACCAGTGCATTGTATCTACTAGGGATGGGCACAGAGCCGGAGAATGGTAATGGTAAATGGTCTGCATTTATATAGCTGTTTTATCCAAAGCGCTTTACGTTATTTTGCCCCACATTCACCCATTCACACACATTCATACACCGATGGTGATTGCTGCCATGCAAGGTGTGACCAACCACCGGGAGCAGTTAGGGGGTTAGACATCTTGCTCAAGGATGCTAACAGGTAGGTCAACACCGGGGGTCGAACCCACGACCTTCCGGCTGAGAGTCTGTCAATTTCTGCATTTTATTTAATCTCTTGCAGAGCTATTTCCTAACAGAGCTACCCCATGAACTGTATAGCATCACTGTTAACATCAACAGTTTACATCAGCAGTGTAGTCCAATTAGACACGTCATTGCTATGCCAGGGACAACCAGCTTTTTTTGGGGACAAAATAAATGTTTTGGCACCACAAAGTATTGCTGGTGTCATGTTTTTTGTGACAAGGGGAGCGAGAGAGAAGGCGAAAATGAGAGCTTTGGCTTTTGTAGCATATTCAGCAGCACCGATTTAACCGTGATGTGATAACGCTAAACACTTCTATCTCCCAACTCTCCTGAGACAGACTGGGCTCAGGAACAGTACTGTGTGTGATTTGCATGCATTCCCTATTATCTGTCTCATACATGGCTGATTATTATGTGTAAACTACTTACTGTTGGTGGCTGCCAGTAGTCATAAACCCAGTAAATAGTAGGCGAAAATAGAGAAGCAAAACCAGAGCACTGGCTAGTTAACCTGATATGGTTTGCTGAACACAACCATCTGGAAAGCCATTCGTTCAAACGGTTTAGAAAAGGGCTGACAATTTAAAAAAATACTTAGTGTGTGTAGTTGAATTGACGATGATTGTCTATCACCGTCTGTTAACGTCACATTTACTGTAGGCCTGTAGCTGCCAATTAGCAGCAGTTCCCCCTTCTTAATTAATGTACTTGGTAACGGAGCTGAATTTTGCGTGACCCCCACTGAAATTACCACTAACCCCAGTTGCTACTGCCATCTGATGTATGAGCAATCAAACTGGGTCACTACACTACATGCAAACACCCAAACGCACAGCCATGCATTTACCAGGCAGGCATCACACAGAGCTTTGTTTCTCAGCAATGACTTGACAAAGCTTAGACTCAATGATGTGCATAAGTCTGTCTTCACTTGGCAAGCAAGATCTTTTGCATGGTGGCTCCCCATTTATGTTCATATCTCCTGTCAATTGCACGGTGTAACTGGCTGTGGTATGTACTGTATACTGGTTTAACAGTAATACAGTAAGCATATAAACATATTGTCACTGTGAAGCCAATTGCGAACTACAGTGCCCTACATTATTGTGTGGTTGTGATATTTTGGTGATTTTTCAGGCTTGCTGTGGCTAGTATGCAGGTTTAAACTCTCGGGCAGTTAGCAATATGATTCTAGTTACTAAAGTATAAGGCTTAAAGGAGTCATTTCATGCTGCTTTTCATTTATTGACACAGTTCTTATACCATATACCAATACCACATAAATTATGTGGAATAGCACGATCACAACCACAACTCTCGAAAAAATTGTCAGATTTCAGTGACTGTTGCTTTAAATTTACCAAGCCACTGCCCACCCCGCCCCGACTTCTACGTATCTGTGTTGACGTCTTTACTGCTAGTACTCAAATGCGTTTTGAACATTGTTTTCTGGGTTTTGAACCACATATGGTTTATTTTCAGCAGTGTTTTCAAGGTGTTAATATTGCGCATTAATTCCACTACATTAAAGGATACGGGAGGGAGAATGTAGTTCATTGTTGTTCGTGTCAACCACATAATCTGTTTAATGTTTCTGAACAATAGCCTACATTAATCTAAGGTAGTTATTGACGTGCACAGTGCATCACTTTTGATAATGCCTGTCCTGCAGACTAGTTGTTGGTGGCCTACCAGTTACTGTATCAAAAACTATATTTACAGATTTGGTCATCTGCCTCTCTCCCTTTTTTAACCAATACAGACCAGGAAGCTAACAGTCCACTTTGAAAGGCTTACTACTTCGACACTGCTAATTCCAAAAACAACTAGAAATACTTGGTTTTCATGGAACGGGTCCTTTAATAAAACTACACAGCACACGACTCCTTTTGAGGCCCAATGTAAAAAGCCAATTTGAGAACTCTCGTCTACAGTGAGGCGTGCTAGCCATGGCTGCTTGTGAATAATGCATCAGTCACTCCTCTGCTGTGGGACGCTGGGACAAGCCAAGGAGGCGGTAGTTGGATTTGTGCGGGTGGTCTCAGTGGCTCGCCCTCATCCTTCTCCCAGCCTCTGTGTCATGGATTCCCTTCCATCTCAGATCGTATCACATTGAACAGGCCGTATTCATCAAAGCCTTTCCGTGGTCTGAAAAGGCAATTTATTGGAGTTGGAAGATTCGATGTGAGATATTTATAGTCCTTCGTGCGACTGTTAATGTCTGATGTGAGAGCTTGTTTTCATTATCAAATCTGCAGTGCAGTGGGGAAATCCCATCGGCGCGTGCAGTGCTCCATCAAAGCTCAATGTCTGCGTGTGAATGGAAAATGTTTAATAGTATTTGCGGTGTCACCGAATGTGACTGCACAATCTGTATTTGTTAATAGGCTCTACCAGACAGGAACAACAATGCAGAAAAATTACAGCATTTCATTCGTTCATAAGCTTGTCACCGCTGAGATGGAAAATGAGACGGAACATGCTGACTCTTGTTTATCTAGGGGTACCAGCGAGCCTTTGTATTTCCTAAGGGATTGTAAGTATGTGTGCATGTGAATACAATATGTCCTGCTACAAGTCGGTAGCAACACTGCATTCAAAGTCTGATTTCAGACATTACATCTGTTCAGTGTTTATTTAGTTTTTTTGTTTATCAGCCTTCCGTCATCTAGGTCTACAGGTAAAGGTAAAATGATTGGATGCTACATCACATCAGGTTGCCACAAAAAGAGAACTGTTTTCTGGTTAGAGGGGCTGTACCCAAAATGGATGTTCTTTTATACTTTAGGTAAAGGAGGTTGAATTCTTCCTATAATAAACAGTCCATCATGTGCGATAAGGAGACATTTATTTAAAGTTATTTGCCACGGCATAACCCGTTTCCATGTGAACTGACCTATAACTGAAATTATTCAATTGCCTCGGCTTGATCTTTAAGGTAGATATATTTCAGGCATAATCTCTCGTCTACTGTCATCCATTAACTTCAGCATCTGTCCCCCAATTCTCTTTGCAAATGCGGGCGTACATGGCACTGTTACCCTGTCTCAACAATCTGGCTAAAGTCATACAATATTATAGTCCTGCTATGCATGTAGGCAAGCATGCATACAGTATTGCTAGGCTATTTCTGAGCATGTCTTCATCATGCTCCACTCCCCTGCCTGGTAATCATACCAAAGCCACCTAGCAGAGAGAGGCTGAGACCTTAACACACAAGACAACTCTATCAATAAAAGATTAGATCCTGTCTCTTTAGGCCAACACCCACTGGAGACATTGACATGTGTCAAGAGAGACAGTTCTATTTAATGGGGCAATGTCCACGGGCGGTGTCTGAAACACGGTTCTATTTCTTCAGCGTCAGTCCAGAAGGTATACTCTGCATTGAATATATTAATATTATCTGCAGATTTTTGAGTTCCTCCATCAATTTGTATTTATGTCTCAAACTTTTATTAAAAGAGGATTCCTTGATGCGCCGTCAAAGACAACGCCAGTGGGTTTGGCATTAAGACACTTTATGAGCCTCCTGATTGGAAAACGTGCACATACACATCTATGAGGTCTGCTCTGGTAGCGTAATGTTGAATGCCACTGTGTGTGGTGTAGGTAGGAGTATACTGTACAGATGATATGTGTACAAGTGTTTTCTACACATTAGCATGCACACACACACACACACACGCACACACAACTTTGTGTGCTGTTCTGCACTTTTCTTTTCCCTTTGGAGTCGAGATAAGAATTGTTCTTAAAAGTAGAAACTGCGATGTCAGTGTGTGCGTGCATACATTTCCTTTGTGCAGATTCAGCCGTACTAGTCCCAAGATGTTTTAAGACTGTAACAAAGCAGTAGCTCTTGAGTATATATTCCGCAATGTTTGTTGGTAAAAACACATTGTGTTCTTCCGGCTCTGTGGCTTTTCTCCAATGCTTACAATACAGTGTCACATTGTGTAGTTATTCCCTGTCCATTAAAATCAAATCCAATTGAGAATGCGTCAGTGAAGAGGGGGATCACCCAGGTCTTTCCCACAGCGTAAATTCCTAGCAGAAGACGAGGTTAAGCTTGAGTTGTGAATGTATAAGCATACAGTATCTACAGTATGCTGCAGTGAACGCTGTGTAAATAGTGTGGCAGACCTCTCATGGGCAGCTCCTTCAAAGAGTCTCCTTCCTAATGCCTCATGTCTCCGTGTGTGGCTGCCTAGTTCTCCAGCTCACCGTGCTGTACGTTAGGGCAGCAGCCGGCCGCTTCCACTGTTCGTCGACGTCATGCTCCGCTAACCGCTAATCTGGTGTGCGTGCGTGTGCGTGCGTGCGTGTGCGTGCGTGTGTGTGTGTGCGTGTGTGTGCGTGATCAGCGCATGGTATAACTGTAAAGAACATAATATATGCTGCACTGTAGAGATGTAAGACGGCTCGCCTCAGCCTCGCAGTGCCATGGCAGTGCGCTTCACCGACCACGGGATTCACTGTGTTGTGTGTGTGTGTGTGAGACAGAGGCTTTTTCATAGTTTTGTTAGAGCGGCTTCCAAGCCCGTCTGGAATGCAGTAGAAGCCTTTAAGCGCAGTGCAGAGAAGGAATAGTGAGATCGGACCAGCAGCACATAATTGGAATTCGGCGAGAGGGGGAGAGGTAGAGAGAGGGGAAGAGGGAGCAGTGCAGGGGCAACCCCCCTCTCTAGACGAGGGATTCCTTTACTGCAGTGATCAGCAGTTCCCTCTGTCTACTCCCCCCCCCCCTTCTTTTCTTCTGGCCTGGCCCCTCCCTCTCGGTGGCGATCCCCTTTCCCCCCCTCCATCCTGCGTTCCCTCCTTTCTTCACTCCTCGGTTCCTCTCTCCTCTCCCCCTCCTCGGTGCCTTTTCTTCCCTCTCCATCTTCTCTCCTCCTCCTTGGGTTGTACAGGGCTGGCATGCATCACGTGGCCAGGTAGCGCACGTATACAACCGTCTCTGGCACACGAGACCCCCCCGATGATGACGCGTCCACCTCCTACTCCAGGATGTGCTTCTGTATTTGTCCATGCGGTGTTTTTACCACCTCCCCTCCCTCCAACCCCGCTCGCTCTGGTTATATACTCTGTATACTCTCGTTTTGCTCTCTTTTTCCCATAATCCTGCCCCCCTTATTTAATTTTCAGTCTCCATGTTTACCTTCTTTTACAGTTCCCAGGCTAATGAGCAAAGCAAGGCTATTCAGAATGGTTCTAGTTCTGCCAGGCTAGGCTCGCACATGCACTCACTTTAATCAGAAAGGATTTTCCCTCTATCCACATGGTTAACTTCATTTCTCAGATCTTCTGCATCCCTCTCTATCTCTCTCTCTCTCTCGCTCTCCCTCCTTTCTCTCTCCTTCTCTCTCCAACTCACTATGACAACACCTAGCAGTAAGGTGAATGAATAAAAAGGATTTAATCTCTCCAGAACATTTTGTCACAATTTGTTCTCATGCTCTCTCTCTTAGTGTCTGTCTGTCTCTCTCTCTCTCTCCTTCTCTCTCTCTCTCTCTCTGCATGACATTGATTCTAAGGTTGCTGTGCTATTGACTGCTTGCTGCACTGTTGAATATTTCAGGCAGTGAGAGGGCACTTGCCTGATTCACACTGCTACTGCCAGATAGGCACATACACACTTGTGTAAAGTGTAAACCCTCCATTGTTATCATCGAATCATGCACTCTTATCTACTTGTATGTGGTTTGTTGGCCTGGGAAAGAAGCCCAGATAAACCCACATACAGTAGCGTCATGCTTGGTTGTATGTGGGTAATATATCTGAGTCAATGAGTGGACAGAGCAGAGATGGACTGCTCTCTGCAGACTGCGTACTTATCCAGACCAGAATGCCTTTCTCAGCGCTATCTCACCAGCAGCATAATCCTTGGCCAGGCGGCACAAATCATTGGGGGACACACAGCACAAACATGTTTGTGTTTATGTGTTTAGTACGCATACATACAAACACGCATGCGTATTCTCCCCCTCCTTCTCACACACACACACACACATGCAGAATCTCACTGGAATCCCTGTGGTACTGGAGTATTCCTTCTACTGTACATTAGTCGCTAGTGTACAAACCTCCTGCCGTGTATTCTTTTTCTGCATGTCGTTGTGCATAAACTGAGTGTTTTTTATAGCTGCCCCCATCACGACTCTCTCTCCTCTCCCCCCCCCCCCCCCTCCTGACGTCTCTGCTGAATGCTAAAAGTAGGGCGACGTTTCAAGGTAGTGGGATGTGTGATCTCTATAAAGGGCAGCGTTGGCTTAGTGCGTGGATGGTAGTGTTGCGTAGCCAGGTGTGGATAAGGAGAGCTACCGGAACAGTAGAAGATGACAGCCCAGTAAAGAGGCTGATTCATGACTAACTCATGATGTCACCGCCACCCAGAGATGCTCACAAGCCATTTTTTGCCAAGTCTCGAGTCTTTGAGCTATCCTCCAAGTCGAGTCTCACGTTCTATCATCTGTATGCCATCTGGTGTGTCTTATTTGTTTTATTAGGCTGCCGCTACTCTAAGGGAGAAATCAATTTATAGCAGCTTCTAATCAAAAAAATAGCCCAGGTGGTGGCTGCTATGCAAATTATAGGCTTACACCAGTTACATTATTTATACATATTGATGTAAATGTCTTTTGTAACCTGACATGCCAGAGGAATTGTTGTCACAAGTCCATCTGGGGAGCCGTACATTGAAACTGTTTGTGAATGGCTGTACTAATATCCCACAAAAATCACCAAAAAAAATCACCGGTTGTTGTATAGAGAAAAGTTGAATATGATTTAATGGCTAAGCGCTGTAGCTGTTTTTCATTTTGTTTTTTCTTTCTCTCTTGGGTCTCCATGGCACTGTGATCCAGGGCTCAGTGGAAAAATGTGATTTCGTTTTGGGCAACTGGCCCTTGTTTAATAGGGACTCTATCGCACAGTCAGTGTGATAGCAGAAAATAGCTGCTTGGGCTTCTAATCATAGCGGGCACAGGCAGCGATCGCAGGCCACTGGGAGCTGCGGGGCTAGTTCTGGTCCTGTTTGGCTGTATGAAGTCAGCCTTCACTGTACTTGTAGCCAGGACGGACAGTGGTGGGGTCACAGCTCTTGTTCAGCTCAGAGCTCCACAACCACCACACACACAAACACCTGCTGTCCCAGTTTATGCTGCCTAGACATTGCAGCAGCTGGAGAATCTAGTAAAAGATGAATCGTGACTCAGGGCTTTCATCTCCCCTGTGATTTGCATGTGTGTGCCGTCCGTGTGTGTGCGTGCGCGCGCGTGTGTGTGTGTGTGTACAGTCAATGTGGAACAGAATATGGTGTTTGTGGAGATACAGTGTAGGCAACTGGCTGCCATGTTGCCTGAACACAGGCTATGTTGAGGGTATTGCCTGGGACAAGGCTATCCCATATAGGGCTGACCGTTAACACATACTGTACATGTACCTGTAGGCAACACAGCCATAAAGGTTAATCATTTTGCATACTGTTTGTTAAGCAGGTGAGGCTTTAATCTCCTTCCTCTGTTTTCTAGTGCCTTTGAGGTGTGCAATCCCTCTAGATTTTCCCCATTCAAAGTTGTTTGTCATTGAGGCGGTGTCAATAGGACCACCTGTAAATGATAACAGGTGCTTGATAGCAATTTTCACAGGTGCTATTAGACAATTGCCACCTTCAACCAATCACACAAATATGCACATTGGGATTTATTCTCTGACGGTGCCTAATTGCTAACCTGACATGCCAGAGGAATTGTTGTCACAAGTCCATCTGCCGTACATTGAAACTGTTTGTGAATGGCTTGTACTTTCAAAAAAATACTTGGCAGTTGATTGGATGAACCATCTGGTTCTTTTCGCTGTCTGTACACCTAAACCACGCCCATAGGCTATAAACACAACGCTGATTGGAATGTTCAGTTGCTACTCGTACTCGGACACATTCAAAATGATTCCTAGGCTTTTCAGACTGAGTCTCATGACGAAATTAAACTAAGGGCTAGCTAATTACTACCTGTAACAAATAAACTGCCCACCGGTTCGGTAACCAGCAATGGTTTTGAATTGAGGGTTCCCAGGCTGATAAGCAATGCATGGCTTTTCATAGAGAAGAAGCTTTCAAAAATCAGAATGGCTCAAGTTCTGCCAGGCTATGCTCGCGTATGCAAGCACTTTAATCAGAAAGGGTTTTCTCTCTAGTCACATGGTTAACTTAATTTCTCAATTCTTCAGCGTCATCTCTTATATCTCTCTCTCCCTCCTTCTCACTCTTCTCTCTCTTTCTCTCTCTCTCTCTCTCTCTCTTCCCCCCCAACCACCTCCCGTCTGCCTTGTACATTTACCGAGGTCCAGCAGCGAGCCTCTCCCTTAGAAGGCTTGAACCGGGCTCAGTGGAAAATGTGACGTGCTGTCTTAATACAGAACATGTGCAGAGGCAACACACACTCCCTGCACCGCTGTGCTGAGAGCATTCACAGCCAGTGAAGAGCAGGAGGAGGAGGAGGAGAAGGAGGAGAGGGCTTTCCCCAGCTCTTTTCCACTGTTCTCTTCCTGCATTCCTCCCTTCCTCCCTTCCCTATGTGCTCAGCTTTCAGCGCCTGGCACAAACAGAATATTCTGCCGTCCCACTGCCGCCGGTAGGCTTGACTCAGCACGGTCCTGTTTGTGTCTCCTGCTGCATGTTATTTTGAAACAAGCATACTGGCGTTTGATGCCTGCGCATCTGCAGTGTGTGCGTGTGTGTTTATTTTCCTTGGGCGTGGTTTCCCTTAAGAAAGAAGCATTGGAGAATGAAAGGGAGGACTCCATTATGAATACTTCACAGTAGTCAACATCAACAAGCTCATGTGTTTGTTTATCGAGGTGTTTAGTTTCACAATACTGGCCATCGTCTGGTGTCAGGTTCTCGACAATGTACTACTCACTCAGTGTGTACTCTGTGGTTAAACTAATCTCCTCCATCCCTTCCTGTCTGCAGGTTTGGAAGGGTGCCCCCTCGTGGCAGAGCCAGAGACTGTTGTGTTCCTCCACTGCTCCAGAAGGTAGCGTTGAATCTACTTCCTTCCTTTTTTAATTCTACATGAAGCTGCTTGACTATGAAGAACATCCACTGGTCTTAATGGCAATGGCATCCGCTTATTTATAGCCTCATGAGGCGTGTCGCCCCTGAGCTGTGAACGTTGGGTGTCCCCCCTTAGACCAAACCCAATACGCAACCTGTCCTCCACGGGACGAATGAGTTCTGCTCGGCGCTGATTGGAACGACTTGGAGGTCTTGTGGATTTAGCAGCTGGCCGTCATTATTTCAGACTCAGGAGAGCGTCACGCTCTGCCGTGAGAGAATGTGGCAGAGTGTTGAAAAGAGGATCAGAGACCGCTTTGTGTGGCGGGAGGAGGGAGGAGATGGGCAGTAGCACTGCAGAGTTGATTTGATTTTCAGAGTGGGTTTCAAGTAGGAGCGCAGCAGCATTAATGCGCGCGGACACACACACACACACACACACACACACACACACACACACACACACAATCAGCGCACGCATCCTCCCATCTTTCCCTGAGCCTAGTTCAGGAGTGGGACAGATAAGGACAAGAGGACATTGGGGACAGCTGCAGGCTGCACAGAACAAGTGCACACATTAGAGGCAAGGTGATGTCTGGGATAGAGCGTTTGTGTGCGCGTGTGTGTGCGTGCACGCGTGCCGGGAGAGAAACAAATGGGAGTGTTTGATTGTATGCTTCCCTTGACAAATGTGTCCCAGACGCACTGGAAACAGATCCGACCTGATTTGCCTGTGCCAGCCATGCAGCCGAGATCCCTGTGTGCGTCTGTGCGTGTAAGTGTGTGTGTGTGTGTGTGTGTGTGTGTGCGCGCTAGGTGCGATAGACCAGATAGAGAGTTGTGCTGATTCACTGCAGCGACCCTGAGGAGGAGGAGGAGGAGGAGGAGGAGGTCGGTTGCAGCACACAGACAGCATGCATTACCTCTACCTTGGACACACAGCCATGGCTCCTTTGTCACAGGCTGCTTGTTGTAAACAATATGACTGCGTCTGGATCAGAAGCTATTATTGCTGCTGCTGTTATTATTATGCTAGCAAACAGTGTGTGCGATGTTCAGGACATTCATCGTGGCTCGTATTACATCATGTAGCTTTATAGCGTAGCGTACTGTACACTACAGGCTGTGGAAGATGCACTGAATGGCTACTATAGCATTGTTTTTCAACAAAGAGTAGGCTTGCTTTAGCTGTGTGTAAGTGTAAAAATAGGCACAAGTTTAGAAGTTGACGGTTGAACATCATTATCTAGTATTGTGTTGAATAGGGTGTTGTCTGTGTACCAACGGAGACTAATGGTGGACATGTTGGGAGCATTATACTGCACTCAGCTTGGTGACGTTCCCGCAGCATACCTGTTTCTGCTTGCATATTCATGCTTAGCTTATTTGTGTGGATTACTTATCTGTGTGACGCCTGTATGCAAATATGGTCTGTCTGTCCAAACAGTTTTTATTTGGTTTTTGTTTTGTTCATTTCGTTCAATACACTTGAGTAATGGATGTCATTTACTGCCTGTCAGTTACTCCCAAAAACATATTAAATACATTTTCCAACTGTTATTTTGTATACTGTATTACTATTGTCTTATTTGACACTAACCATCTAGTATGCCAAGAATATCAAAAAGGATGCACATTATTCAGTTGAGTAGAAATTTAATTACTTTTAATTAAGTTCCTGCAGTTTGTTGCCTGTGGTAAGTTGGCAGATACTGACCATGCTGTGGATTTCAAGGGTTCTGCTGTTGTACTGCCCCCTGCTGGTTATACTCATACACTCCCCTCGATTTACATTGTTCCCTGCATCCTGGCACCAGGCAATAGCCATTTAACATGTTAAACTTGTATATCTTGGCAGTGGGAGAACAGTCCAGATTTCATGTTATTGCTTGAAAAGCCTACACAGCAGTGAACCAGGAATGTAGCAATGTAACGCTGCCTTTTAGACTTGTTTATACTGTAGTGCTTGTCTCTTAAAAACAGTACTTCCATACAATGGTTAAATAAAAATGGTTAAATTAAGAAATTGTCTCTACAAAAAATAATTTTACTTTCTTTGAGTCTATTTAAAGCATCTGCTAAATGACATAATTGTTACTGTAATAACTAAATTAAAATCTCATTAAATTAATGTAAGCTCAGGACCCACCGGGGTGCTCAGGAGAAAGTTGCCCAATAGCAAAGGCAAGCCCAAATAGATTTAGATCTATTGAAATACTATGAAATCATTTGAATATGCTCCACAATGTACAAATCCAAATGAGCTTTTGAACGTGTTTGTTTATTTCAATAGTTTTTTGACTACATCTAATCATGGAACGCAGTTTAGGTAGAGCGCTTATTAAGCCATTGTTGTTTTTGTGTCGTGTGCATGTGGTTTCTTTGTGCGTGTGTTTGTGTGACATTTCTCTGACATTATCTTGTCTGCTGTCCCCCAGAGGTGACAGTGGTCTACCAGAATGGGCTTCCGGTGATCTCTGTTAGTTTGCCATCTCGACGAGAGCGCTGTCAGTTCACCCTCAAGCCACTTAGCGACTGTGTAGGAACCTTCCTTCAGCAGCTGCAGGCCGAGGACCGAGGCATTGATCGTGTAGCCATATACTCCATAGGTAGACCAGACGCACACACACACGCACACACTTGGTTAGCCCAGGTAGCTAAAGTGGTAGTATGTATCTAATACAAGTATTTTAAAACATTCCATTTTGGCTTGAGCCATTTTATGTGAAGTGTTTGCATAATATCTTAACATAATTAGAGTTGTATGTTTAAGCCATGTAATCCATCATTTTAGTGAACTACTTCCAGCAGATTGAAAAACGCGTACACCACTGTTTATAATAAATGGCAGTGATAAATACACACTACCTCTTTAGGATTATACATGTTGGAATGTGGTTTTATTTTCAATTTCTAGTTATTAAGTATTCTGTTGCTATGGGTTATGCGTCAAGGTTTAATACCATTGCATTAAATAATTTCCCAACCCTTACTGCGCCACAAAGGCTTTGATATTCAGGAACAAGTGGTGCTTGAAGTCTCCGCTGCAAGTACATCTGCTTTGCCTGATTTAAATTCCGCCAGAAATAGGTTTGTGGTCCATAAGAGATGAAGGCTGTTTCAAGTGGCCAGCCATCGCCTCTCCCCGTTTTAATAAAGTGGCTCTCAAAGTGGGGTTTAGAACCCCCCCTCCCCATCCCTAAGCATAGTTAATCATGACCAGGCAGGGCTAGAGCCACGTACCATTGTTAGTAGTAGTATTATTTTGTTTGTTTGTTTGGGGGAGGAAAGGGAATATTTACTTCCGCATGAATGTGTGTTCACCCTCCCCTTCTCTCTCCAGATGGGGCGAGGGTGGCTTCCTCTACAGGGATAGACATCCTGCTGTTGGACGACTTCAGTCTGGTCATCAACAATAGCACGCACCTTGTCAGGCCACCGAGGAGAGGTGAGTTGGCAAGAAACCACCGCTTATCTGCTCACTGAACAATGGTCACATTAGAAACCTCCACAGCTGTTGCACTTGAATATTGTTAAAAAATACTGTACTCATCGGGTGAAATAATGAACAAGTGAATTAAATAATAGAATGAATCACTTATAACTATAGTGGATATAAGAAGTCTACACACTCACTTATGAAATTGCAGGTTTTTGAAATGTAAAGACAGAAGTAACAAAGTACATTTCTGACTTTTTCCTTTTAATATGTATCCAAAAAACAAAAATGCAGAGGGAATTAAAAAGTCTTCACACCCCGCCTAAATAATAGGTTGTGGAAGCATCTTTTGAGTTCATTACAGTATCAAGTCTTTGTGAATGAGTCTATTTTAACTTTGGACAGTTTAACTTTATTTTATTCTATTTTTTGGAAGATCCTAACGCATCCTCCTTTGTTAAGCTCTCTTTATGTCATTGCACAGAATTTAGATGGGATTGAAGTCTGGGCTCTGACCGGGGCATTCCAAGACTTTAAAGCTATGACTTGATCGTCATGAATGTGTGGTTTTGGGATGGTACGTTGGAATTTGACATTCCTCTTCATCTTTTGCTTTCTGACAGAGGAATATCTTGTTATCTGGAGCTAGTCATTGCCCCTTCTATCATGACAAGAGCCCCTGACCCAGCTGAAGAGAAGCATGATGCTACCACCACCACCATGCTCCAGTCAGTATGGTGGTGGTGTTGTATTTGCACCAAACATGTGGAATTGTAATGTAGGCTTATTCAGCAAATACTGTATCTGCTCATGGTCCGCTGCCCATTATGTGAGCTCACTGCAAAGGCAACCCAGTGTTACTACACAGCCCTGGCTGTATCAATGGGGACACAAACAAAGTGGTGCAGACCGCACCACACAACACTATCCTCGCCTTGGCAATGTGTTTCCAATGTGGGGGGGCAGAGCTCCTAACGGAGCACCCTATGGTATTGAACAGAGAGGTGTTTTTGTTTTGATGAAGTTGAAATAGCATCAAGCTTTCTCCAGAATGACTCCACCTGGCCGAAAAGATCATCCTTTGTCTCGTCAGACCAGAACATACTTTCCCACGTGGTTGGTGATGACATGAAGGCATCTTTTGGCATCATCTACTGTATACTGTATTGAGTGGCTCAGTCCGCGGCTCATTTCTGCATTGCCTTCAGTGTTCTATCTTTTGACTGGAGGCAGGGGGATG
>JAODLL010026248.1:0-24335 GCA_026546735.1 Forbesichthys agassizii | reverse complement strand
TAGGGGAGGTATAAACATATAGGCCTATGGATTATATAGGGGGAGAGGTATAAACATATAGGCCTATGGATTATATAGGGGGAGAGGTATAAACATATAGGCCTATGGATTATATATCGGGAGAGGTATAAACATATAGGCCTATGGGTTATATAGGGGGAGAGGTATAAACATATAGGCCTATGGAATATATAGGGGAGGTATAAACATATAGGCCTATGGATTATATGGGGGGAGGTATAAACATATAGGCCTATGAAGGGAGTGGTTGCTTTTCGTCACTGTAAACCCAAACCAAAACATTTTCTGGAATGCTTGATTTACTGTTGTATGTGTGTATGGGTGTGTGTGGATGTGTCATGTTTGGACAATAAGATGTTTTCACCCTAGAAAAAAATTGGAATGAGTGAAAGTGTAGCAAATGCCCAACTATGTTCCAATGGAGGTCACCATTGTAACTTGCATCTGTGAATAGTAAGTACATGATTTTCCAATATATTCCTGTTGAGGGTGGGGCATCGATGTGGATGTAACAGGATGTGTAAATACGGAGATCTGAAAATAAGAGACTTTGGCGATAGGTAAATGTATGTTATCAGCTTGATCCAGTAAGACCTACCAGTTAGTTCCACTGTTAAACCACAATATTTACCACTATTACTAACCAAAGGGAACAAAAACATAAACAGTGAGAGGAAATGTATGAGACACAGAGATGTATTATGTGGAAAAGCCCCAATTCAGGACAGATGAAGGCTTTAATGTGTTCCACACCACAAAAGGAAAGGGTTGGGCGGTTGTTTTCCTGATTAGAAATGTCAGGCCACAAATTGCAGATGTCTTACTACAGCAAATTGAAACAAGTAGAGGAAGAGATGGAGAGAAATTAAGGAGGGGGATAGGAAAGCAGGAACAGCAAGAAGAGAAAAACAGGTTAGAGAAGACAAATAAAATGAAAAAAAGAGAGAAAACAGAGAGACAGAGAGAGAGAGAGAGCAAGAGAAAGAGAGAGAGAGAGAGTTTGGGGAGGTAGGGAAGCGCAATACAGAGCGGTGGAAAATACAGCTAAGCTCAATTCATGGAGAAATGTTGCCATGAATACCAGTGGCTGCACACTCAATACAGAGCTAAAATTAGCTGAGATGGCACTGTTATTACTTTAGCTTATCTGGCAGCCTGTGAAACAACTTGTACGTGTGTGTGTGTGTGTTTGTGTTGGTGTGTGTGTGTGTGTTTGAGAGAGAGAGAGAGAGAGAGAGAGAGAGAGAGAGAGAGAGAGAGAGAGAGCATGCTATGAAGCTTTCCTTTGCTTGTTGAATCAACCTCTAAGCTTTCTCACTCAAGCCTTTACGTTGAACCCCACAAATCCTTACCATACATTTCCAGCCAATTCAGCTTCAGCTCAATTCACTTTACTCAAAAGCTTTACTTTGCTCTAAATCACAAACTGTAACACTTCTAAAATATGCTTGCGAAATCTCTATTCACCCCTCCTGCCAGTTGGTGCAAACGATTACAAATAACAATTGCCAATGACACCACACATTCATGCAAGATTAATTTATGTGAGAAATTCTGACCATGCAAACACTCCCAAAAAAACATTCCCGTCCTCTGGCCATAAAACCTGAAGCATGTGCTCTAAAGTCATGTGACTGGGTAGTGAGACAGCATGGTGCCATGTCTAGCAGTCATTCACTGCCCTTCTTGACTTTGTGAACATTACATGCCGTTGCCCGGTCAAACACAACACAATTCTTTGTAGCCAAGCATTTTTGGAATCTCTCCAGACTTGGTTACCGTGGGAGCAGCTAGAATGTAATTTCATTGGCTAGCCAGTGACCTCAGAAGAATGCTGTTGTCTATAAACCCTGTCAGGCCTCGTACGGCCCTATGTTTCATAGACCTGCGTGGTAATGTCCGCTGTCACACACGTACTGTATGTGTGTATGTGTAAGTGTGTATACACATGAGCAAAACTCACCTATGCATTCACAGACTGCAGCAAGCCTAATAACTTCCAGTTGCTTCAGACATGTTTATTCTGCAAGGGCAGAACTTACTGTGGAATTGTTATTGCCATGCTTATTAGAGATTCTATGGTCAACTTTTTATTTTGTTGACATTTAGAATGAAATATACACCCGTGTGTGTGTGTGTGTGTGTGTGTGTGTGTGTGTGTGTGTGTGTGTGCGCCGGGTATTTCCTCCGAAGAGCATTGGTTGTGAGCTCCTCCTGTGCAACAGTTAATAAATTGTGTGCCCGCCCCAGTCTGTCTCTTCACTACATCATTTAGATGGAGAAGAATACCTTGTCTGTTGTGAGTGGTTTAGACAAGTTCATCATCACTACAGCTCATCTCATTAAAGCCATGGACAAATGCCAACCCCAGGGGAACTATGAGAGAGAGAGAGAGAGAGAGAGAGAGAGAGAGAGAGAGAGAGAGAGAGAGAGAGAGAGAGAGAGAGAGAGAGAGAGAAATAGAGGAGGGGGGAAGCGGGCAAGAAACATTGAATAGGACTTCAAACTAATTCATTGCATTCTGTGGCAGGATAGTTAATTATATTAATTCTACAAAGTGAAGGAGAGTTGGACAGGCTCCAGCATAGGACACAAACAGTGTGAAATAGGATGAGCTATGCTGTATTTCTACATACAGTTGTTTAGTTCACATCTTCACTAACCTTCAGCATTCATTCTCTGTATTCTGGGTGAAAATCGCTTTTCCTCCTCTGTGCATTTCAAATTGAACGGAGACACTGATACAGTATATTAATGTGTCTTGTCACAACCCTGCTCCAACATAAGCCTAGTTGCACAATTCCTCATCTGTAGCATGTAGGAAATCTGGTCAAATTAAAGAAAATCATAAACGTGTGCTTGTAATTGCCCATGTATGTGTGTGTGTGTCTTCTGGTCTATACTGAAGGTACAGGCAGACAAGATGAGACCAGTTAATACTATAGCACCCTGAGGGGATCTTAAGATGCATCCGCAACACGCAGTTGACACAGCATAAACAGCTTGAGCCTCTGCACACCTTAGCGAGATGGTTGGCTGAACCTGAGACTGAGCAAGCGAGCACATAGACAGGGGTATGCATTCCCACCCCACACCCAAACCTAGGGCGGGGGGTCTCAGTTTGTGCCCCGTCATGCTACAGTAAGTAAACGTGTCGCCATGGATGCAGGGACATAAATCCATGTTGTTTTGCTGGTTTTAATCTGTCCCTTTGTTGAGCCTGGGTACAAAGCTGTTTGGGGCCAACACACTCTACAGACAGAACTACAGCACAGAGAACTACATTGTCTCTGGTGTTTCACAGCAGGGACAATGCTCTCAAAATATCTCAAAAAGAAATCACCAACAAATGTTTAAGTATGAAAGTTGTTTTTTTATATTTGACAGCCAATCTCACTAACCTGCCGGTTGTTGACATGTATTGTATCTATCTCGCAATGTCCAGGTATATTGCTACTCAGATAATGTAGTACTTTGACGATGTACTATGATTCCCCATTATGCAACATTTATACAGTAGCTACTGTACACAGACACATATTGATGTATACAATTTTTGCACAAATCTTAAATCCTAGCCTTGAGGTAATGCAACTGGGACAGAAGACTAATAAAAGTGAAACACTAAACCACCTTATCTAGGTCAGAGGGAAGGATCGCTATAGGGGCCACATGCCACAGTGGAACTACTGTATCCCCACCCACCTATATTCCTTCATGCATCCAAACTTTTCCTTTTCTAGTTAAGTGCTAGTCACTGCCAGGGCATTAGCAGCTCTCAAGAGGAAGCTGCATTCAAGTTCTAAGGGTAGGCTTTACAGCTAATGGAATGGACTTAGGAGAGGTAAGATTTATTTGTCTGTGTGTGTGTGTGTGCGCATGTGTGTGTGTGTGTGTGTGTGTGTGTGTGTGCGTGCGCGTGTGTGTGTGTGTGAGAGAGTATACATGTTAATTAAATATGACTTGCAGATTAGTTTCCATCTTGTTACTAGAGTGTGTAAGTAAATCAACTGTATATTCTTTACAAAACCAAATTCACACCTTGTCATCTGAAGGAAACATAACCAGAGACATATCTACACAAGATTAACTAAGCTTAATTGAAATCAACACTAGGCAATACAAAAAAACAAAACATACAACCATTCATTGAATTGCGTGCTACGGTTCATCCTCCGCAAGGCACAGAAACACACACCATATAAACATTAAGCAATAGGCAAAATCAGGCTAGCATGTGGGTGTTTTAGTAGGAGCATGAGTTGAGCATATGTGAGTCCCCATAACCACCGTTTGTACAACACTGTCTTTACCTCTTGGCAAGTCTTTCAATGAGCAAAATAAGGTGGTGCTGAAAGCTGAGACCCTGGAGGAGGGTCTGGGAAACAGCACACGTGTGGTTGAGGGATTGAGTCAGGCTGCATGGGATAGGTTTCTGTTCACAGTGATAATTATGCTGTCACAAGAGCAAGAGCATGGACGTTTTAATTAAGCCATACAGTACATGCACTGTCACAAAGGTAGAGGTAGATACATTTAGGGCAGGTCTATCACACAGCTATACCTCACAAACTAGGACTTTCTGTTCAGATGCCATTGATTTTGGCAACTGTTTGTGTTGACTCCACATTTATTGAGTCAGTACTTATCACACAGTTATGCAACTTAATTTAATCTATAACATTTCCTGAGACCGTGTGATTATTGACCTTGTTGCGTCAGTATTTTGTACAATGGTGTTTCTACTGGGCAGGTTATATTGGAGCATTGTCTCTATTGCGCACATAAAACAATGTATGACCATTCACCCACCAATTAAAATTGACAGGCAGGTCAAATCAGGAAGAATAATTTTATATTTATCTTATATATTCATTTTTATATTTTTAGTTGTCTGTCAACACAACAGACAACTTGACAATGAGCTAACACTCTGCTCTTCTATTCCCATCAATGTTTGTGTTTCATTTGGTGCATGTGAGGAGGAAACCATTTTGAAAAGAGTAAATCTATATATTATAGTGATATTAAAATGTGGAAGATTATGTAGCCCAACATTCTAGTTACTATACCATCATAAAAGCACTGACCAACAGCATATAAAATGTACCAGTCCCGCAGATTTGACTGAGAACTTTAAGGAACAGCATCTCTGCCCATATACTGTAACTAATCTACAGTATAACAAGATTAAAGAACAATTGAAGATCACCTCCATGCAGTGTACATTATGCTGAGAACAGAACTGCCGTAGTATGATAACGGAAAAAATAGGTGGCAATCCTACATATATAATTATTCCTTTCCGTTTAATCAATTTACATGAAAAGTACTATACAAGTAATAATAATAATAATCATAATAATTCTTCTTCTTCTTCTTCTTCTTATTTTGTGTCACAGTGAATTTCAGGCAAAGCTAAGGGTCCAGTAGAAACCCAATGTGTCAAGCAGCCAGATGCAGCAGATAATCAGCATGGCAGTGCACAGCTGCAACCAGCCGCCATATTGCTGAGTGTGCATGAAGCAGACTGTAACAAGCCAGTGCCCAGCTGTGAACCCATCAAATCTCTCTGGCTCCTGGCTGGCAGCCTCTAAAAGGCAAAGCACTGGAGAGATGTGGGGCAGAGAGGGGCTTCCTTCCCAGACACACAGGGCTCAATTACTTGAGAAAAATGAGAAGCAGGTTACTGTGAAGCTCTGCAGGCCTGGTCATTGGTCAGGTCTGTTTCCCTGTAGTGTGTGTTATGTTGTATCCTAACCATATAGATTCTTCTAAACGTTCCTCTATAAGTTCTCTATTAAACAGTGTATCTGTGTGCAACACATGCTCAAGCTTAATTGTGCACCAGTGTGTAACTGTATAGTGGCTGGCCTTCACCTGTTGCTCTGTTTACTGAGCACTCGCTGTGTGAAGCTAGAGATCTCCTGCAGAGACCGTCATGGCCAGTAGTTACAGTACATGGTATCCCAATGAGAACATGTACACAAAGTTTCCCTGTAGTTATTGTGTGTGCTTTGGGGTTATCAAAACACATGACATTGACATACAATACAAATTTGGTTTAATGGAATGTAAAACTGTGATGTTTACTGTGTTGTCACTATAGCATACCGTAAGACAATATTGCATTACAAAAAGTCAATTGTACCATTACCAAAATTGTCTTCTGGAAACGTTGTTTAAAACGTCTTAATACAGTTTTTTTCTAGCCCTAACAAGCGTTTACCTATACGATATGAACACAGCAATACATCTACCTCACACAATTAGCCAAATAGTACATTTTCTTGTCAAAACCACATCTTATTCGTTAAATACTAAAAAAAAAAAGGGCGTTAACTACATACACTAAAATACTGCAAACTCGACTCAAAATCATATCATTATGTCAAAACAATAGCATGTTTTCTTTCCAAGAGGTGCAGATAGTCAATAGCACAATGACTTTCTAATAGGGTAGGGCCGACAATGACATCGCAATGCTGAGCAGGCATCGTGATTTAAAAAAAATAGATAAATAAGTGGCTAAAAAGTGGCAAAGCAGCATTCAGACAAAGTTATAAATATCCACTGACACACTGCGCAATACGCTTTCCGTTAAAACTCACCGAATTGCTGTGATAAGCATAATCAGGAAGGATCACCTGTAGTTCTCTTCCCTCTCTCTCAAACACACACGCATGCGCGCACAGTCTCAGACACATACAGTATTGGAGGATGCAACATTCCTCATTCCTCAACATGCCCCAGCCCTGCATGTTTTAGGTGTCCCCCTGCTCCAACACACCTGATTCTAATGAATGGGTTGTTAGCATCCTGATAACGACCCATTCATTCAGGGCTGTGGCTCTCCAGGACCAGGGTTAGCCACCCCTGATCTAGATACAGTCAATCCTTTTAACTGCTTTGTTGTATTACACCTGGTAATGTCTGATTGAGATTAGATTTAGCTTGATATATTATACACAAATGAAAGTAAATTAAGCTATTTCTCAATGTTTCATTCAGCAATTCTTATCAGCTGTTTCAATATAAATGTTGAGTTTCTGTTGTTGCAGATGTAGATGCTTTACACCAGGGTTCAGGCGGCCTCTAAAGCGGCCCTCTAGGACCAGGGTTTCTGGTTCTAGAGGGCCGCTGCCCTGCATGTTTTAGATGTCTCCCTGCTCCAACTCACCTGATTCCCATGGATGGGTCGTTATAACGAGCTATTAATTTTAATCAGAAATGTGTTAATTGACTGCATATTGTGTTGGAAAACAACATGAATTGTGTTAATGGTATGGTCCTGAACTCATGGATGTTGGGCCAATTGTGTTTAGAGTTTGAAAATGTGACACATTGGACAAATATATGTTAGCTACAGGAAGGAAAAAACTATAACAGTTTATCTTTATTTGCATAACATAAACCTGCATGACCTTAAAGTGCTAAAGTATCAAAATAATATATCTGCATTGCTTATAAATCTCTCAATTCACACACGGACACACACGCTATAGAATATGATATACAAAATGCTTTGGCCTTTTGCTCAAACATTTAGCACAGTCAACTAGACTTCACAGCCATTCAAGGACAACAGAAATCAGTAGACCTGATACCACTAACAAGACGTGTTCCAGACACAGTCAGCAATGCAGTACAAGGATAAAAACATTTACTTCTAGTCAAAGGAAAATCTCCATCTCATGAAACATTCATAACTAATCCTGCGTAATCCCCGGACCTAAACTCCACCTAATTAGATCGACAGGACAGGGCAGAGTGACACCAGGGACAGTTGGACGAAGGTGACCATTGTTAAATGGCTTGGCATTTGGCACTGGCATGCTGTTATATATACACTCTGTCTCTCTATGGGTCTTTATCTCTCTCACCCACACATACTCGGCGAAATTACGGCCCTCGGGTAGCCCTGAAAACGCACTACCAAAATGTAAGTTGACATTAAGCTAAATGCCTTCAAAAGTGAACCTAGCTACCGTGGCAAATACTTTTTAATGGTTTTGCTTTAGCCTGCTGCGTGGCTGGGACTGGTAGGGTGGCATTCGCTCCATAGCAAAAGACAGTAAAAGCCAGGTTTACACAATAATTTAAAGGTATTTTAAAGTCACGCAGATACGAGCATGCGGTGTGTGTAGTGCACACACTGGGTCATGTTCAGCACGGGGTACAGAATGATGCTTGTTCTGGGGTTGTGGACTGAGCCGCTGGCCATCGCTGTGGCCTAGAAAGTCAGACATTCTTCCACTGCGCTCCTAATCCTTGAACAGAGACAATGAAAGCATTGCGCACGCACACGCACAACACACACACACACACAACATACGCACGACACATGACACACGCACAACATTGCGCGGCGTGGCGTGGAACGAAACCATGCCACAGCATTTAAACATGCCCAAGTGTCCTATCTGTCTTCACTGCACCATATGTGCGTGTGTGTGTGTCATTGTGGGTATGTTACTATTATGCTGAGTAAGCAATGCAGGCATATGTTTCAGTGCTAAAAGTGTGCGTGTGTGTGTTCTTGCGAGTTGCGTGCATGTTTGTGTGTGCGTGCGTGTTTGTGTGTGTGTGTACGCGTGCGTGCGTGCGTGCATGTGTGCGTATGTGTGGCTGGCTGTGTTTTCAGGGCCTTGTTGCCCAGGGAACAGGAGTTACCATTCAGCTGGGTGGGTGGCTCCTACATACTATGGTGGAATGGGTCCTGTCTAGCCAGGCAGTAAAGAATGCACTTTCACATAGCTTACACAACACAAAGAAACACAGGTAGAAACCAGTAGAAACCAGCACACACCAGTACAGTGCTTCTCTCTCAACAATGCAATGAAATGCTCTATAGTACTGGGCACTAGTTTCTTATAGTACCACGGTGATATTGTGGTATTTTTACCATTTTTAAAGTTACTGTATGCTTCACAACATTTGTTAAGAAATACATAGAATGATAATAGAATTGGGTTGTTCTGATTACACACCCATATGCAAGTATTTCCACAGGAAAGGTGCTCATTCCCTGGAATAACAACAAATATGAGTGCACATAGCCATTATAGCTCACTATACAGGTGTCCAACAAAGGTGTGTGTAGCGGTCGTGGGAAACATTTGGATTATCTATCTTTCTCTCGTCCAGTGACCAATCACACATGCGCAACCACGTGCACACACGCACACACGGCTGACTGTAAATATAGCAGGGAGGAAATGAAGGAGTCTGTGGCTTTATGGATTCATCTGCTCTCTAATATTTATGTGACCCTCTCAGGTGTTTACTGTACATTTCTATCATGCACAGACACTGATTATTCCATTTCCCATTTTGTTAGCAGGCGTGATTGGAATATAGTGAGAGAAGGCGACAGCATTCACCTCTCTTTTAAACAGACTGTTGGTCCACAGAGCGCAGCTGTAGGGGTGAAGTTACAGGGCACATACACATCTCGGTGTGTAGTTCAAGTGATTTTATAAAGGTTATATCCAGTTTGAATAAAGAATAGCAGAATAATAGAATAACATATGAATTATAGAACAAGTTCATTTTAGCAGTCTGCGTATAAACGACATTCTCTTCGATGGTTGACCGATGTGAATGCGTTAATTTTGCTGGTTTGTTTCTTTGCCGTTTCAATACAAACTCCCATCACAACCTGTCGGCTAATTTGCATTCAAGGACTAATCGCTGGCTGACTGGCTAATTTTTCTAATTTGTTCTGTTTCGTTTCTGTTTTCTCACTACGAAGTTAAAGTATGTGAATTCCGAGGACTTTAGAATTTGAAGTTAGATTTAAAAAATACAAACATTGACTTTCTGGAGAGGTTTTTATCTGACAGCAGCAACAATGACCAGCAATGTCTATTCCAATCACGCGTGCAATAGTGGAGAAATATCTGCAAGGTGTGCAATGAAGCAATATACTGTACTGTGCTATATTGTACATTTCAGGAATATTTCTTCTGGTACTATTTTATTGTCAAATAAAACTTATTTGACAGGCTTCAGAATGTGCCAAGAAATTATTGCAATATTACAACATAACTTATTAGAAAGAAAGAACTTGTAATCTACTGTAACTGTAACAAGTTCAGATGTAATGTGTTTTCTTGGTCTAGTTTAGTTTAAATTGCTTGTGAAGCAAAACTCTCATTACGTCAAAGTGTGCTTCACTTTGCACAAACTCTTGTCAGTTACAGTATTTAAATACATTCCTCTCTGAGCAAGAAAGTAATTGAAAATCTGTAAGGTCAATCTCAAACCACATCCAATACAACTGACAAGCGCACAGCCCTCAGGTCATGACGAGATACAGATGCAATCCACTCCTCATTCTCTCTGTTCCCCTAAAATGTTCCTGAGACTCTCCGCACAATATCCCGCCTAGACCCTGGGACATACACACACGGGCAACCTATACGGGCTATCAAAGCATGCACACGTACTCACACACCACAAACATACATGCATCTTACAGGGAGCTTAACAGGAGATATACACAAGCTGCATGCACACACTTGATGGCGAATGCTTGCCCATGCATGCTCTCTCAGCCACACACATGCACACGCAGGCACTCTCCATAATAAACCACAAGCCCCTGTTTTCTCACTCTCCACCCCACCGTATCAGATCCCAGGAGAATGGGGGGGCTGGATTAGCTGTACCAACACTTTTATGCCTGACCGTGGAGGAAAACAGGGGGCTTTTACGATGATTTCCCGACTTTATGTTCCCACTGCTGTCACATGAAAGCCTTGTAAACCTGAATCAAGTGATGTTCTATTATTCACTCATTCACGCTCCTGATGTCAGCAGCAATGCTACACATACGATGGACCTACTGCATAGTAACCATATAGTATAAACACGCTGTATATTTATTTTGCTTTTTAGCTGCTTTAGTTGTTATGGCTTGAGAGTATACGGTTGGGAGAGTGTGTTCGGCTGAGCATAATGTTTTTAGCATGTGTCGCCTCTCTGTGGGTGGGTTCCACCTCCAAACTTGGATCCTTTCATATTTCAGAACTCACAGCTGAATAGAAAACACAAATAAATAAAAAAAATTGTTGTAAGCTCCATTTATGTTCCTTGTTCTTTAAAGACCCTCAAATGCAACAACTGATCACTCAACCGTCATACCTAAAGGCCCTTTGTCTCGCAGCTATAGCGATTTGACGGGGAGATGTTGGATGTTGTGCAAAGGCTGGTGATGCAATCACTTGGCAAGAGGAAAACATCCCTTTTAATCCTTTTCCCTTTCCCCTGCAATGAGGGACCGCAACTCACACCTGAAGAATGCACAAACAAACAAACATATACCAAGCAAGCAGACACGCAGGCTGGGAGGTAGGTAGCAGAAAAAGGGCGTATGGGGCAGGGAGTACATTATCCATAGCAGTTAGCTCATTTAACAAAGAGTGTGATGGGTCAGACGGGAAACGAGAGAACTCAGCAAATGCACCTGCCGCTTTCACTGCAAGCCTTACAATAAATATCTGATCACACACTATGAATCCGCCACAGTCTTCCTTGCTCAGACACAAACATACGTTCCGCTGCTGTGAGAAAGTGTTTGATGTAGGGATAGACTAGTCATTAGTATCTGCAGAGCATGCGTGTGTAGTGTCATAGTGTTTTAAAATGTTCATTATGCTCCTGCTTGCTTGTTTAGATAGGGACTCATTATTTGGCTGTTCCAAGGAAGCTTGATCAAAGATCCCACTCAAGGAATGGCTTTTGTCTGATTCATAACTTGGGCACATTGTTGTTAAACCCTAACCTGGTGCAAACGATGTAGACGATGATTATATAGTTCAGTTGCTACTTGGACACAAAATGATTTCCAGACTGATTCTCACAGCGAAATTAAACTGAAGCTTGCGATATCAGGATGGACCTCTGGTTTATTTTGAAACTATTGGACAACGTTTAACCAACCGGCATTGCTATAATTGTTTAGATCGCCTTATCTAGCTCTACCACCATTTGGAATGGTGGTCATCTCACTAACCCACGCTGATTGGGCCGCCAGCAGGGTGGCTGGGCGAACGCTAATGCGAACAGGGTTTCATAATCTCAGCGAAATAAATGGAGATAAGAGCAATGGTCGGGCGGAGCCAGGCCAGCCGTCTGCCTACCTGCCTGTCTGTCTGCCTGCCTGCCTGCCTGTCTGTCTGCCTTTAGGGGAATTATGTGATGCATTACTGGACCTGCAGGCAGAGTACATTTGCATACCCTGGCGTCTTCCTGAACAATGCTCACACTTTCTTTTTGAACACACTCTTTTTTAATATTACACTTTAAATCCCCCAAAAATACTTGAACGCCTGAAAGAAACCTGAAAATTCACACTTTAGTTTTTTTTGGGTTCTTATTTTGTTTAGGTTTTTGTTCTTTTGTGTGGTCCTTCTCTTACTGTGTGTGTGTGTGTGTGTGTGTGTGTGTGTGTGTGTTTTAATGTTTCTGTAGACCCTGAACAAACATTTTCTCCCTAGCTCACTCTTTCAGGGGGGAGGGGTCCACAGCATTAGCTCTATAGGCAGGAGTAGTGAGGATTGCAAGTCTCTCATCAATGCAGGAGGTTAAATCCAGACACCACCAGAGGCGTGCACCTTTGACCTTTTGTTTTACCTTCAAGAATGACCTCCTTTCCTGTCTTCTTCAAGGCCTGCACAGCTTCATCATGCGTGGCCTCTCGCAGGTCAAAACCATTGACAGACAAGATGGCGTCCCCGACATAGAGCGCCTCCGTCTGGTCAGCAGCGAGACCCTTGAAGATCTTGGAGATGAGGATGGGCATCTTATTCTCCTTGCCACCTGCACAACACAAAGGAAATAGTTGTCTTTCTTTCAGCTCCACAAGCGGACATTACATCTGAACCTGAGGCGATTGAAGATTTGCCTTATTTAAATTACACCAAGGGTATTGATTATAGGAGCACCTATCGCATGTCTGCTGAAGGATGAATTTGTGTGGTGCATGGAAGGAGGAGAATAGTATACAGTATACTGTAAAGTATAGTGTATACTGTATATGTGTGTACATACTCAGTACATGTAACTATGCTAGATCTACAGTATATGCCGAATGTATGGTCCAATTGTTTTCTACAAAGTCTTACTGTACATATTAAATCAAGCGCATGCCATTATTAAATTAAACTGATTCAAGCCTGATATGTGCCTCTGAATAATGTAGGCTATATTCTGTTCATGTGAATTACACAACTTGGAGGTGACATTCACTTCCAACTGAAACCAGTGCAACTTAGTGCAAGAAACGCTTTCAGTCCCATAAACTGCAGATACATGAGAACATGAGGACATAATCATATACTATTGCTCATTTTAAGTCACTACTGCAGGTTCCTATCAATTTTTGATCAGCCTGCCCCTCCACTCTCTCTTCATTTTAATGAAGGCCAGCTCATATGCTGATGCATTATACACTGGCTGCTGCTCTTCATGAGAAATATCGTCAATAATGTCAACTGCCATTTGGACTTTGGCCTTCGGGACAATGAGCAACGAACTGTACAAAAGATAATTACATTCAATTCATTCTGAATAGTATATTTACAGCTTGGCTCCATGGGGCACTTCTTCTGTATACTTATTGAGAGACTAATGCCAAATGCCTTCAACCCATTAAAACAAGGTTAAGCCACTATAACAAATGATAGCTCAAACTCTGAACCTGTGGAAGACTATGGAACGATCTATCATGTTTTAAACTGGGATTAGTGGTATTCTGCTGCTGAATGGTAGGCCTATGTGAGCATCAGACCAATGTCTCCTGGATGACTGAGTGAGTGATATTTGTTAGAGGTGGTGCCCCGTACTGGCTATGAGTCTCTGACCCTCATAATCAGTATCAGAGATTAGATGTTTTTAGGAGTTGACCTACTACTGTGTGAGTACATTTAAATTGAATAAAGTCTGAAATTGAATAAAGAGCTTTGGGCGATATGTCTACTGATTAAAAATGTGAAAATATAAAACACTCTAATATATTGTGATACATGAGATATTAAATGACCTTTAAGTCTTTGGCCATATTGCCGACCAATAGCCAAAAGCTTATATTATTCTTACAGTCACCTTGAAATAAACTCATAACAATGTATATGATTCAAAATATACAGGATAACGTGAAACAGTTGGACCTGGTAAATTAAACATATGCTGTGTGTGTGTGTGTGTGTGTGTGTGTGTGTGTGTGTGTGTGTGTGAGCGCGCGCACGCATGTGTGTGTGTTTATTTGAGACACTGACATTCTGCGACATTCATCATTTCACTTCATTTGGAGCAAGAATTTACAAAAACACAGTTTTCCACACTGTGCAAGGTGTGACTTGTAACCTCTAGTGGTTCATACTAAAACAGAACATCTTCATTAAAACCACACGGTTTGGGATACACTATGCCTTCTTGCTTTCTAAAACACTTTTAGATTACTGCAAATACAAAACGCCACTCGCTTGCAGTTCAAACTGTCATACCCTGAGGGTTTAGGAAACTACACTTACAGTACGAAATCAGAGAATACAATTCTCACTTATTCACACAAGCCTATTGTGTTGTTCCACATGTATTGTAATAAGAAACTCCAGGTGAGAATGAAAAAAGCATATATCATATGTTCAATGAAAGGTAGGTGCAGACTGCGTACTGAAATAATGCACTATTAAACTACTAATATAGTTGTCAGACAATTACTTGGCATTTGAACAACTGCCATCTTCAGGATGAACAAGATGAATGATGGTCATTGATACCAAGTATATTGTTGCAAAAACGATGATAATATGGTATCAGATTGATGAGGCTGCTGCTGGCCAGGGCAGTAAACGGGAACTATCCCACTCAAGCTCCCAGAAAAGGTCAGGTGCCAAGTAGCAGCCAAGCGCTTAGATCCACCTCCCTCGCTATGAGAATGACAGTCACTCAGCTCAATCATTGCTGTTGTCTTTCCAGTGGTGAAATGAGCTTCCTGCAGCTGTCAGGGACAGCAGAGGCACTATATCGACAATCTGCATTAGACTCAAGACCCACCTCTTCAGTATCCATCACGGTGCCTCGCCCACTGACTTCTCCAACTGAAAGCACTACAATTGTGCTTTATTCTCATTGGCAAGGAGCAGCGTAACTCTATTTCTTTATACTAGTTTTATACTTTACCCTACCTGCTCTGTTAGATTTGGCTCCCAGCAATTCATTTTGATTTACTAAATGGTACGTTGGCATTTAATGGCACGATGCTTAGTAATGCTTTGTAAATAGATTAGCCCTAAGAATAGCCACTAATAGCAACTATTGCTCATGTCACTATTCTAACAGAATGTGTTTACTGGCTAGTCTCTGACCTATTCATATTCATAAGTGTACACATTTTGGGTTGCATTGGATAACAACTCAATGTTGAAATTTAAAACATAAATGTCCATTTGAAGTCTGTAAAGCTTACATGCTGCCATGCATTTTGAGATTTTATGCATTTTTTTAACACACTTCCTTGTTTGTTGAGATCATTAGCTCCATTACTGTAATATAGTGTACATGTATTCACAGAACCAGCCTTAAGCGTAATATCTGGGACACAGTGCTGGCTTACTGTGTCAAGACTCGCCTATTTGACAATAGAGGTATTGTGATAAGACATGCACAACAATCAACTACATAACTCAATGACCAAGTCCAATGTTTTACGTATAGAGGATTATGTTGGTTCTCTTTACAACATGACTCTAACTGTACGCAGGTCTTGTAAATCTGTTAAGACGAGTACTGTTACTTCTTAAAATTCTAATTCTAATTCAAATTAGTAAACAAAGCACTGCACCAGTGTGGCGCTAGGTTTACAGATACGAACTTGTGAGTAACAATGTTACAGTAACAGCCAATAAAAATCTACTTTAGCACCTGAGTGTGCTGCCAAGCTTGCAAAGGTATCAGAAGTTCCGCCCAGATTTGCTTATTGGTTTTTATTTTATTTAACCTTTATTTAAGGTAAATTAAATAAAAACATATAAACACATTTTTATTTAAGGTTAAATTATGTGACATCCAGTAATGGACAGAAGAGGCTGCACAGTACGGTGATAGTATTTTGTCAGCCATATATTCAATGGAGTCAACCTTTTACCTTGCATGTGTTACAAATGCTGTAACACATGTAAAATATACTGTATATCTGCATTATTACTCCATACCACAGTGCTTAATCACCACAAATCACAGCAATGGAAAACATTAAGTCACCCACAATGAAATGCAGCTTCACACTCCCTATAGTGCTCCCTTGTTCCATTCTCTTCTTATAAACTGTTTTAATTAAAGTTTTGTTATTGTAGCTAATGGCAGAAATACATCACTGCTGTCATCCTGCACAGAAAACACAAAACGATCAATCAAAGTATCCACATCTCTCGCTTATTTAACCCCCCCGTCCTTCCCCCGTTTTATCCACTGCTTGCATCGCTCCCTTCAAGTTCACGTCAAACACAGTTGGGTTCCTCGTATAGCTAACAGCCTGTCACTCAGGTAGAGGAGGGGTCAGGCGCCGGACCTGACAGTGACAGGGTAATAGGCGGTAGTGCTTTGTCCAACGCTGACATGCCGCTAATTAGGGAATTACGTGCTAACAATATGTTTGTTGGTATACCTTCAATAAAGATCAGCAAAAGAAGAAAATACTAGAATTGATAGACGTGAATAGCTGAGGTGACTGGGAAAAATAATACAAAGAAACACCATTTGAAATTTAAATATATGGTATAACTGACAAAATAACCGAAATGTTTCTTCTCGTAATTTATTTAGACATATAATAAAATCTAAAAGAATATTCCTCCACATTTTTAGACTTACAGTAAATCTACAATCACACTCACAATTTACCTACACTAAAGATGTTGATGTGAAGGTATCACTAAGACGAATATCACACCTTGTTTTACAATGATACTGCTTATAGTGCACATGGCATTGCCAAAAATAGTAGTCTGTGAAATATGTTACGAAGCATATAACAGGATAATGACAACTGTGTAAGTTATACTGTCCTAGTAATATTTATGGCTGCAATGACAATACGTTATTACCGCATATGATAACAAAAATAAAATATGAATAAAATAACTATTCAGAAACTCCCTAGTCAAGTAGCACTTATCTCCACACAATCTGGATAAAGAATGTCCGGCGTGAACCATGTCTCAAATGGGTCTGAGCGGGATGTGAAAGGTCACATTCCTTAACAGAATGGTCGGCAGGTCAGGAGACTGCTCTCTTGGAGACACGGCTTCCTGTCTGCCCCGCCTTAAATTTAGACACGTCGAAGTGAAGGCGACTGGCTCCGTGTAGAGGAGGGGAGGGGAAAAGGGTGGGTTTGGGGCTTCCTAAAATTATCCCCAGTGAAGTGCTCCACTCCCAGCCACATAGCTTTCATCTGTGGCCAATGACAACTGCATGCTGTGGGCTGCTTCTCTCAGCTGTTCACATTGTGGTGTCAGCTAGCTACTCGCGACTCACCATCTCCACGCTCTCCCCGTTAGCCTTCTGTTGCTTCTCTCACATTGTGTCTTACTTGGAGCATTCCCCTTCTTGTTTGTGAAGGTCCCCCAGCTCCTTTAAAGGGGTGTAGTGTCTTCATCAGCCACTAGAGGCTGAGCAGTCAAGACCAGTGGTCAAGACACGCCACTTGTGCATGTGTATGTGTATGTGCACTTTGTCCATTCGTGTGCTTTTGATTTATAACCATACATACCGCTGAAAGCAGTTCCTCTTAACTGACCCCTTTTAGTATTGGCTAGCCCTGCCCAAGGAAGGCGGTTTTGCAATGTGAAGTCATGTTATGATCATACAAACCCTCCCGTTAACGTCTATCTTTTCTCTTGCGATACCCTTATTCTTTATGTCTTTTTTTATCTATGTTCAAACACTGTATGTCCTGGTGTTGCCTCTCTTTCAACCATGTTTGGCCCTCCCTGCCTCTCTTTATTAACCTGACATGCCAGAGGAATTGTTGTCACAAGTCCATCTGGAGAGACGTACTTTGAAACTGTTAAACTGTTAGTAAAGGGCAAGTACTTTCAGAAAATTCGTGACAGTTGATTGGACGAACCATCTGGTTTTTTATGCGTTCGGCAAACCTAAACCACACCCATATAGCTATAAACACGACGCTGATTGGAAAACCACACCCCTATAGCTATAAACACGACGCTGATTGGAAAACCACATCCCTATAGCTATAAACACGACGCTGATTGGAAAGATCCGTTGCTACTCGGACACATTCAAAATGATTCCGAGGCTTTCCAGACTGATTCTCAAGGCAAAATTAAACTGAAGCTCGCGAGATTAAGATGGTCTTGCGATGCTATATCTCTTTATCTCTGCTTTGGAAAAAACAGCATCACAACAATCCCACACCAATAGCGAGCCATTGATAGTTTTGCTTTATGTATAAAGCGTCATGTGATATTTCAAAACAATCCCGTTGCCACAGAGACTGACCTTGCGTCTCTGTCACTGGGGGAGCGCGTGTTGTGTGGCTGGCGGCAAAGGTGTGGGATCTGAAAAGGAAAGTGTTGCCACCAGCTGACCAACGATGAGCCATCTCTGCATCATAACAGCGAGGGCGGGCCTTGAGCTGTCCGTCAACTGGACCACCTGCCTTGGCAGGTGGTCACAGCCAAGTGACCACCTGTCAATACGTGCGGACTACAGGCCTTTCAGGAACAGGGTGGGTTTTACATAGACCACAGTGACCGAAACACAAATACCATGCATACGCAATACTTGCATGCTCACACACTTTCAGAAATACAAACCCTTAAAGAAAAAGCATGTGAATGTCACATGAATATGAGGTCAACACACACACAACGGACGTAATAGTTTTTTTGTTTGTATGTTTACCAGCCACATCAAACTGGCAATACTTTATTATTATTATGGAGGTGTAATTTATATGAATAATACTGTATTATTTATGCAATCATTATCATACATATACGCCTATATGCATATTTTGCTCCTCTGTTAACACTAAAGGCATTGTTGTCCACATGTACTATGTTTGTTTAGGTTTACAGTATATGATCTTAGCCCTACTTCATCAGAAAATTGTCCTGAATTAGAGACGCCATATGCTTAGTTTATAGCTTGTGCAGACTAGAGAGTGCTTTCATATCCTATACCAACTATGAAAAACATTTATTCATTTATTTCATCAATGAAACTTTGCAGTGACATGCTCAAGAATAAATTTGCTATACCATAATATATACACTATGTCACCGTGGTATTTCTTGTTGTGCGTTACCTCCCTTGCGCTGTATAATAAAATATACTTACTCTATCTTTATAGGCATGTGATTATCAGTGACATACAGCTCATATGTAAATAGGAAAACGAAAGGAGAAAAACCAAATAATGAGATCTTAGGCATGTACTGTAAGCTCCGCTCAGATGATGTTAGGAGTCACATGGGCTAACCTGTGTGACCCCTGACATCATGCTGGTGAATATAGATGCAATTCTGGTGTATGCATGAGGTACAGCATTGACAGTTGTTAGATGTTCTTGTTCACATTTAAATTGTTCATTGCAGCAATACCATACATCAACAACAACCTTTATCTATATGCTACCATATACAGTAGCCTAAATCAAACAGATTCATATATTTCTGCTTCAGGATATTTCTGCTTCACCTATTGGTATTATAAGACCAGAGCCAGAGAAGAGATTATGAATTTAGTATGGGAGCAGGTCTTATGAAATAGCCTGTGTGAGAATAGACCTTCAAGACAACAGTATTTGAATGGGACACTGAAATAGTTCCATGTTAAGGCACTGCTTGAAAACACAAAGGCTACAAACGAAAACAAATGTGTCTAAATAATAATGTTACACAAGAGCATTAGTTGGCACTTTGGCGCACTGGTTTCAAGTTTACTCCCTGGGGATTGCAGATTGCCGTAGGTCACAAAATTGACATTCTCAACCGATCTAGCCGTTTAACCAGTTTGGAGTTCTGGTATTTATGATTTACTTAAGCGATTTATGGTATATTACCTTTGATACTGATTCCAAGTCCCCCAACATCTTGTTTAGTAACTCGAACAGTGCGCTTCACGTTGGTAATCGTCTCCGGGACTTGGGACAAGCTGAGATTCGGGGGGTCTCCGTTAACGGCACCGCCAGGGCTTGGATTGGGTTTCACCGGTTCCTCAGCAAGGTCCCCGGGGCTTACTGTTAAAGTGTCCTCGCTAAGAGTGGCCAACACGCGGATCCAGTGGTCCACGGTTACTCGAAGTTCCAACAGTCCTGTTTTCTGCGCCTTCATCGCGGCAGCCATGTTCAACGCATTCCTGAAATAACTCTAGACTGGTTGGAAGTCCTGTAAAGAGATATGGGTGGGGGGAAATATGGGATATACACTAGTTCTCTCCCCTCCTTCTCATTCTTCTCTTCGTTCTTTCTTTTTCTTTAAAGTAAAGTTAATTCGGGATCATAAGATTAGAAACGGTGTTGAGAGAGACGCAAGTTAAAGAGGCTCTGGTTTCAACTCTGTGTGGGTGGGCGTACGACAGGCTAATTAGTTTTTCATAAAGTGCGTCAAACTATCTGGGATCAAATCACATACATATTTTATATGTGCGTGTTAACCCAACCGAAATTACTATGTTGTGTATGTGTATGCCTTAGTGGAAAAATTAAATCGATTTGCCTCCTAAGGTCAAAAAGTCCTCTAGTGCTCAGCTTTAAATAGCTGGTTTTCATATCTGCGTGTTTGACAAGACGACCTGCATGGTGTCAGGTTATACAGTAGGCAAGCCTAACCTTAATGGATTGATAAACCAAATTAAAATGTAACGGTCAGTGATGAAGTGTACGGAATCCTCTCAGGCATGCAGCCTATTGATATAGACTGTATAGCAGCCTATACTCGAAGAAGCGCTGCCTGTAGGCTATCTGTTTCAATTCATCTTCAATCACTGTAATTTACACCATATTTAAAAAATAAACGATACCTTTTCCAATCGAGCCTGACCCGAGATTATGTGATGAGCCCATATGAAAGGCTGCACAGTAGCACAGTGAAAACGCTGAGCTGTTGCAAGCGAGGACTCCCAAATAGCGAAATTGCTCTCATTGATTATTGAAATAATCCTTGCCCTCAATATTCACCACAACCTTATAGGGAGCACTAGAAATACTAATTAGCACCTCTATTGGGTATTTAACTAAACGCAGAGCTATATGTTCTGGCAGGATAAGATATCGCTAAACAAATATGATGCCTCTCACACCTGATGATAAATATAATATTGACTTGTATGGTCACAATTCACTTAAAACGTGGGGATTTAAGCATTGTGTCATACGAACTACTGCTCTGTTAAATTTGTCTAATGTCATTCATTTTCATCATGGTGGAATTGTCAATTATATGTTTTAGCATATATGTTTTGTCCATGTAATAAGAAGAACATCAGAATTCAATATAAGATATACTTGCCATCCACAAGTTGTATTTAATTAGAGTTATCTGAATCATAATTAAAACCGTGAAAGTATTTGCACAGTTTAGCTGTTGGTCTTTGAAAAAGAGCATCAGCATCAATCTGCAATAAACTATTATCCCGTTCCTGTCTGGGCCCCTGCCCTCATTCGTCTCGGTCTCAATTGAATTCCTCTCTTCCCAGTCCTGACATGTTTTGTTGACTTTACGGGGGTGGTCTTCACTATGCCTCAGCCTTGACATCAAACAAGCTGAGGTTGCATTCTGAATGTCCTATATGGCCCTAAGCATCCTTTGCCACATTCATTGCATCTGCAGGTAATCTGGTAAACTGTCAATTGTGAATGGGTGAGGGCTATCGCTTCATCTGCTACACAGCAGATGAAATAGCGGCACCCATTTTTAGAATTAATGTCGGGTGGGCTAGTAAGGTGCATTGGTCCCCCCTGTAATCCGTTTAGAGGACACATTTTAGAACCTATACCCCACAGCATTTTTGGAAATACTCTTTTCAATGCTTTCAATAAAGCTGTTTCACAATATATCACATTATGTATATGAACCCCAAATAAATCTGTAGAAAGGTCACAGTGTTGTATTTACATTTACTGGTGGGTGGTGTCCTGACATTTGTCCCCCTCTAGTGGTTGAAGTGTTTTATTAGATCCCAAGTTCTTCCCATGCATGATATATGATGTAAAAATATTACATTTAACAGAATATCGTATGGGCGGTTGGTAATACATATTTTGAAATTACCTACAGTTATCTTTTGGAACAAAAAAGACAATTGGACAAAATAAAAACAAATAGATAAGAAAAGTGTGTTTGGCATTTGTTCAGAAACAAGCAATTTTGTGAGAGATAATAGCTTATGGTTTTGTCAAAACATGATGTTCTTGAGGACGTTTTATGACATTGGATAGGATGAAGACAGAAAACAAAATGGCAAACACAATAAAGTTGCATCTGAGAAATCCAGAATATAAGGGGAAACAAAAAAGGCAGCTAAAGAAAAAAAAAACAACGAAAAAAAGAATATGCTATGACAACTCAAATCAGTATTTGCCATGTGGACGTGCATTCACACACAAGGCTTTAGAGACAACTTGGTATTCTAGTGGAGTGGCTACAGCATTGTAAACATAACCTGATCAAAATTAAGTATCAAACCCTTTTGTCAGATTAAGGGCAGTGTTTTACACGAGATGGGCATCGGGATTACGTATTACAATGATTTAATAATATAATGCTGACCCCAATAATATGTTTATTTTCTACTAAAAGATACATATATGAAATATCAAAATACATTTCTGAAGCATAAAATTGCCAGAAGTATTTATTTATGCTGTATTAAAGTATTTAAAAGAGTAATTATTCAAAACATCAAACACGTACATGCCCAAAACACGTTATTTCACCTATAATAACCAACGTTACTAGTGTATACAAATATTGGATATTGATAAGTCAGCTATTTAAAGGATGACAGTAACAAACGTTACTGTGATTCATATTGTATTGTGATTTTGTGTGAACGTGTACAATGTTGTACAAGTCACCCTTTATGAAGACTTTTATATAGTATGTATTTAGCATTTATTAACCAATCGAGGTGTGCAGGCAACAAAGAATAGGGAGACTTGTGTTTGTTGAGCAGTGTTATGCATTATGACAAAGTCTTTGACCATCTGACCTCCTGTCCATACATCTGCCAGGCTGTGCCTTTGTGAAGTGAGTGGCAGGTGGCTGGCCTAAACCCCTCCTAACTACCTCGCAGTACCCAGCCTCAATATACTTAAAAGCTTCTATGATTGGAGTGACAAGGTTCCTAGAGATGCCACACACACAAAGGAATAGACAAATAAAAACACATGCACAGCATGTGTCAGGGTTAACTTGTGTATATCAGTGCAGTGTTATTTGTTTATATTGCTGTTCATGCAGAAATATTTAAATACCTTTTACTGTTAATAATATTTACATTTTTCAGTTTGGGTCTTATATGAGTCAAGTAATTGAACAACGTAAAGGATTTTTCAAACCATGTTTGAGGAACGAACATGGCACAAACAGGCCTTTGCTTTAAGCATATAAGACTATGTGACTGCCTGAGTTTAGTGTAGAGTATATACGACTATATTCTTATACAGCTATATGGTACAGTAATTAAACTACATGAAGGCAAATGAGACTAAATATTGTGTCCATGTTAAACTAAGTCATTGCAGTATTCTTGTATATGCAATATGGTCTGTCAGTTTGTCTTTCTGTTTGTCCATCACAAACACACGCAACACACACACTCATACACACACACACCTCCCATCCAGACACCTTCAACCCAATAAGACCCCATGAATGCATGTCTCAACTCCCCAAAGACTGTGGACAGTTGGGACAGTCTGCTGATTAATTTAACCCACCCTCAATCAACACCCCCCCAATCAATCCAACCACCACTTTACCCCCTTCCCTAGAAGCTCCAGAGCACTACCATATGGACCTGTGTCTGAGAGGCCGGCTGTGTGTGTGTGTGTGTGTGTGTGAGCGAGTGTGTCCGTGTAATTCAGGCCTGTGCTGACTGTTAGCCTGCTCCACCTGTTTATTAGGAGGAACAGACCAGACCTATCCACTATGGACAGGCTGGGAGATAGAGGCATGAATGGACTGGACACAGGGGGAGATTGAGAGAGAGAGAGAGAGAGAGAGAGAGAGAGAGAGAGAGAGATAGAGAGAGAGATAGAGAGAGAGAGAGAGAGAGAG
>JAODLL010026237.1:0-24337 GCA_026546735.1 Forbesichthys agassizii | reverse complement strand
AAAGAAAAAATAACAAGAGGCATATTTAAAAGCACACATGTATATAATATATATATATATATATATATATATATATATATATATATATACTGTATAATGACAAAGGTTTGTCTACATGATTATGTGTTATTACTTGTGACTTTAATGCATGTGTTTAAGTGTCACACTATGTAATTGCTTTGATTAGTAGATTAACGTACATACAAAAGCTTAATCAATAGGTTTCCAAAATTGATTGCCTTTGCAACAGAAAACCTAATCGAAACGAGATTGGATTTTTGCAGTCATCCAATTCACAAGGCGGCGACAGAGAGCGACAAGGCATTTGTGCGAGATCTAAATTCTTCGAGTAAGAGATGACAGGTTGTAAACATGGCGTCCGCCTTGGAAGATGATGAGATTGACAATGATGATTACTATTCTCTGCTAAATGTTCGGAGAGAGGTATTATTGCGTTATGTATATTTAAATTACTTATCTCATATATGCATGTAGCATTTATTCTTTGAACGTTCACTGATTTACATTTAATTGTCTGGAAAGTCAAGTTAGCTAGAATGCTAACTAGAAAGCTAACTTGTGACCCTCGACATTGGTATTACTGATTTAGTCAGTTGGGTTTGTTATATTGGAGTTTATTTATTAATTATGTTATGTATGTATTAAATTACATTACATTACGATTACATTGTATGAGGTGGCAGATAAGATAAGATGCAACATTACATCATTGATACAGATTATCAAGCTCATTTTGCACCCAATACCATCAGTGTTATTGTGGTGGTTTCATTATGGAAATAACGTATGGGTGTGCTGAGTGTAAATCCTATTGATTTGTAGGCAACGCAAGAGGAGCTAAAAGCAGCATACCGAAGATCATGCATGCTCTACCATCCAGACAAGCACCGGGACCCAGAGTTGAAACGACAAGCTGAGCAGTTGTTTAACCTCGTACATCAAGCATATGAAGGTACTGGACGAACACCAGTGATTAACCTGAAGACACATAGTTGCACATTAAGCCACACATTTAATGTATTAATCATATAATGTAATTGTATTAACCCGCAATTGCAATGTACGTTGTATTATTGATGGTTACCCACACCTCTTCTTAGTCCTTAGCGACCCACAGGCGCGGGCTATCTATGATATCTATGGCAAAAGAGGACTGGATGTTGAAGGATGGGAGGTAAGCCACTGTACAGGGGCAAAGGCATGTTTCATAAGTTGAGGTGTACACTTTTGGGAGAAAATAACGACCACATACATGAGTGTGTTCTGCTCTTCAGTTTATCAGTACTCAATGAAGACAATTTAGACCAATCTTTGTTAACAACCATAATCCTGTAGATTGTAAATATAGACTCATTGTTTATTATAGCTGGGCCCTTGCCCTGAATTTACAGTCTGTGTATTTCTGTTTTACGTTAAGGTGGTGGAAAGGAGGAGGACACCAGCGGAGATCCGAGAGGAGTACGAGCGCCTTCAGAAAGAGCGAGAAGAAAGAAGGCTTCTGCAAAGGACCAATCCAAAGGTGTGTTTGAAGGGAGTAGTTAAAAGGCAGGGTTAGTCATTTTCCAGAAGGGTTGCTAACTTTGAGCTCAAATCAAAACGAGCTCAGATGCTCCGCCACACACATTGTTGTTTTAAACAGTGTTCGCCACTTTGTTTATGTTCTTATTTACGGAGCCAGGTAGAAGGTACCAGATTATTTTTTTAGCACGCACAGAGAATGGTAAAATAGCAAAATGCAAGGAGATATTTTTGAAATTGACAAAAAGTGTATTAGCTTACAGTTATCTTGCAAAAGCTGACTATACATTTAAATGCAATTTCTTAATTTTAAAAACGTTGTTGTTCTGAATTTGAATCGCAGTTATCTCTCCGACTATGTGGGCAGTGCATGTTCTTCCATTGTATGTGTGTTGTGGGTCTGCTACCCCTTTAAAAAAGAAAAACAGAATAGATTTGTATTGCAGTGTGCCTGTATGATGATCCTATGATAAATTGTAATTGTATCATACAATCTTAAGAGCACAGGACTTTGAGATGTACAAATGTGTATGATTTGTTCACGTGTGTCACTCAGGGAACGATCAGTGTGGGTATTGATGCCACAGACCTCTTTGATCAATACGATGAGGACTATGAGGATGTGGAAGCAGGAGTTGTCCCACATTTAGAGATCAACAAGATGCACATATCACAATCCATAGAGGTAATTTGTTGTGGCTCGGCTCATTAATAGTGCAGCCAGTGTTTTAAGATATTGGGTCTCTCAATGAAAGAGTCTTTAAAGTAATAACATTTGGTTCAAGTATAAAGTAAAGCACATACTGAATGGTTTTGTTGTGTTTTCAGGCTCCTCTTACCACAAGAGACACAGCCATTTTGTCTGGCTCCTTGTCAACCCACAATGGAAATGGAGGAGGAAACATTAACTTGGCTTTGAGAAGAGTTACCTCTGCTAAGGGCTGGGGAGAGGTCAGGACTATGATTAATGCTGTATTCTGCCCACACGTCTGGCATGTGCTCTTTTGTGTTGTAAATACTTATTTGTCTGTGTACACAGCTAGAGTTTGGTGCTGGAGACACCAATGGACCTCTAGTGGGACTAAAGATATTCCGGAACCTGACCTCACAATGGTACGTGTGAAGCATATTAAGACCTATCTGCTTTATTAGTGGTGCAAATGTTTTCTTGGACTTTTGTTGAGCCCTCCCCCTTCCCATTCCCAGCTTTGCTACAGCCCAGTGCGGGCTCCAGTTTTCATCCAGAGGCGTGCGGCCTGGTGTAACCACTATGCTGGCCCGCCACCTTGACAAGAACACTATGGGCTATCTACAGTGGCGCTGGGGGACACAGTCCTCTATGAACACCAGTGTTGTCAGGAGCACCAAGACCAGCCAATTCACCTTTGCCATGCAGGTGAGCAGCCAGAAATGACATTTTATAGGAATATTGACAAGAATGTCCATGCACATACTGCACACCCTAGCCTCTTTAGGATAACTGTTGTGTTAATAACCTTTACCGGAAGACAACCGAAGAGAACAACATATTCACAGAATAGTCCAGTGTAACAACATTGTACAGATGAATTCCCTGCCAACAATGTCAAAGGAAGTTACTCGATGCTTTTTTGACACAGTTGAAATTGCACGTATTACGTTTATAAATGCCTCAGCTCTGTATACAAAGAGGAGTGGACCTCTAACATGGCTGCTTTTGTATGCGCTGTGTCTAGATAACTTTTAAGTTAAAGTGCTAATATAACTTCTTTTTTTTTTCCTGCAGCTTGGCATCCCTCACACTTTTGTGATGATGAGCTATCAGTACACGTTCCAAGACGATGACCAGACAAAGATCAAGGGCTCAGTAAAGTAGGTTCCATTGAAAGGCTCTATCTGTCCACAGTTTTGGTGCCCTTCAGGTATTATACAGACAAACTAGAGGTGCTGATGTGACCGCCTTTGTGCTGCAGGTCAGGTTTCTTCGGGACTGTGGTAGAGTATGGTGCCGAGAGGAAAATCAGTCGACACAGTGTCCTGGGAGCCACAGTCAGTGTTGGAATACCTCAGGGCGTCTCTCTCAAGATCAAGTAAGGGGTTTAGTCCGCTGATGTTGTTTGTAGTTTACTTCATCAAATGGATATGTTTTTGGTTAGTTATTATAATCTATGCATGCTTTGGAACAGGGATTTCCAGAAAACTAACCTGAACATATCTGGGTAGAAACGGGAAGTGCTGGTATCTACAGTGAAATAGGACAATGGTCCAGTGCATATTTACAATATATCCCAAAATGTTTAATACTGCTGCCATTCCCCATAACCAAGGCACAAGCATTGGAAGTAAAGTTTAATCCTGGCCGCTGCATTGTGCCTGCCTACTGCACCTACAGATGGGACAAAAGTACATGAGGCATTTCCCCGCAGAGAAAAAGACGAACTTATTTAATGTGTTTTGAAATGATTTCAGGAATATAGTTATAGCGTGCAAATCATTTGCTGCCTTTTATTTTAAGAGAAAGTATGTGTTTATATTGATTATTTTGCTTTAGCAGTAGAAACTAATATGTAAGGAAATATACTCTCTCCTATACTCTCTGTGCACCAAATGTATTCATTAAAAACTAGTGCAAGTTTGCCTTTATAAACGGTGTGTCAGTATTGAAAAAGGGCTATAGAATAAAGCATTGGTGCAGGCATCAGAATCTTCAGTATGGTTGTGAGCATAACATGTGCAAGCTTACAAATGTAGTGAGTATTACATAACATAATCTCACTGTCCACAGGTTAAACAGAGCCAGTCAGACGTATTTCTTCCCCATCCATCTAACCGACCAACTCCTGCCCAGTGCAGTATTTTATGCCACAGTGGGACCACTGGTCTTCTACCTCGCCATGCAGCGGCTAATTATCCGGCCCTACGTGAGCGCCCAGAAAGAGCAGTAAGAAGCTGGCCCTTATCAGACAGTTCACCATGACACCGCTTCTTTGTTGAAAATGATTATTATGCCAGACGTTTTTAATTGTTCTTTATCTGTCAACTGAACAGAGACTTGGAAAAGCAACGAGAAAGCTCAGCCTCAGACATAGCCAGGAAGAGACAAGAGGCCGAGTCGGCAGTAAGTCCACTAAGGCCAATACTTACAATAAGGTTTTGGTATTGTCCAGCCTCCAATCATGAAGCTGTGTTGCCAAAGTTGTCTTTGGTCTTCTCACTATTGTGTTCACCTTTTCCCACCTGTTTTTGTTAGGTCTTGCTCATGCAGGAGTCTGTGCGCAGAATTATCGAAGCTGAGGAATCTAGAATGGGTAAGAATTGCCTGTATATTACAGGGAAAAGGGAAAATGTCCTGCGTATTATATATATTTTTATATATTATATGACTTCTTTGTCAGTGCAGTTGACTACAAAATTAAGCTTTCATACAGTAAATCTCTGAGAGAAAGCCAATACCCTCTATCAATAATGAATAGTGTGGGGTTATCAGTGGTTATTCTTTATATGGCCAGCCTCAACATGAAAGCAAAAATAATTCAAGTCTTTACCGAGACAATTCTCCAACAACATTTTTACCACATACACACAAACAAACCCAGGCTGCCTTTATGACCCTATCCAGACAAGTGAAAATGATGGCTTTATGAGATTGTTAGGCGAACACCAGCCAAAAGCTATTCTCCAGAGAGGATATTTTTCAGATGACATCGTACACAATGTGATAATTGGCTCACAACACCTGTCATTGTAGATGGCACTGTGACTTGTTTCACTGTTTCACTAGAGCTGCCCTAGCATTAACAACATAGTTTATTGAGATGCACACACTGGATTAGACCCACAATAATAGTAACAATGGTTTGATATAGTCATCCTGAATAGTACATTAATTGTTGTTTCTTTTTACTTGGTGTGACAGATGCATTTGACTAAAATATAATAAAATATGTAAATGGTTTTATTTCTGAAGTGACTAAAATGAATGGCACAGTCACCACAGGTTAATCAATATGGCAGGGACCCTGAAATACCCTTGGAAAAAGAAACTAGTCAATGTTGGCTGGAATGTACATAAAGCAGCTGGGGGAGGCAGACTGGATTATGTTGGCCAAGATGCGCATATAATCATTATAATCACCAGGACTGCCTGCCCTTCCCCCCCGCCCCGCCCCACCCCACTACCACCATCACCACATACACACACACGTGCACGCATGCAGACACACAAACCCTGCCGTTCATCATTGAGGCTGCAAAAGGGAGCCAATCCCCATAGACTCCAATGTTAAAATGTCTGACTTTACAGCAAAAATAAACACGTTTACAGCCTGTTTAAAAAATGGTTTTGGTCTCTATAATTAGTCTTATCGTTCATGACAACTGTACGGGGGGTGAATTATTTTACAACTAATCAGTTAAAAATATTTTAGCCAAACATTTATCTAATTTTAATGAATTATATTATATAGGCAGAGTGAGGTATTGTAAATATTGCGACGGCCAGAGCCAGCAATGCGCTGTGTTCAAATCCGTTCTAGAGAGAGGCTATGGGTGACGTCACGGAGGGTTTGTTTATTTAAAAATACAGTCTGTGGTTTTTAGCTGCATGTTCAAAAATTGCTGCCACTAAATGAAAACATTATTCCTCTTTGTTAATCTGTTTCCTTTCGTAAGGTCTCATAATCCTCAATGCCTGGTATGGCAAGTTTGTCACAGACAATAGTAAGAGACATGAAAGGGCAAAGGTCATTGATGTCACTGTACCTCTTCAGTGCCTGGTGAAAGACTCGAAGCTTATCCTCACAGAAGCTACAAAGGTATGACGATTCACACATATACAGTATTAATGATAATTATTCCCTAAATTAATATATTCTGTGTATTAAGAGTATTCTGAAGACGTGTGTGTGTTTATTAATGTGTTAATTTCTGAAAGCCTAATGTGTCCAAAAATGTATAGATTGATTGCCAAACTGTGTAATAGCGTAGTTAACCATCGTCGTGACTCCAATACAGAGAGATAATCAGACAGAACATTGGCTGCTGGTAGTAAATCTCAAAGCTATGTTCACTATGTATTACATTCTAGAGAGCATTCCCCAATCTAGGCTGTGATTAAGTAAAGTGAGATTTCATCAGAGGAGTCATTTTGTTTATAAATACTATATTGCAGAAGAGTATTATTCATACATCTGTATGTCAAAGTCATTAACCGCTTTTAACAGAAATGTGCCCCGTTGTTGCACTAGTAGCTGAATTTTAGTTGTTTCCAGTCGGGACTACCAGGGTTCTATGACCCCTGTGTGGGAGAGGAGAAGTGTCTCAAGGTGCTGTATCAGTTCCGGGGAGTCATGCATCAGGTCCTCTCAGCAGACACGGAGCCACTCAGGATACCAAAGCAATGTGAGTGTTTTAGACTCACATAGCGCTGCGGTACCTTTATTTGAGCTCCACTGATTCCTTAAAGGTGTGCTAAGAAGAGCCTTTCTCTCCTAGTTTTGTAGTGATGACCTGTGTGAGGTGCTATTGACAGGACGGGTAATAAACAAAGGATGTGATGATGTGTGGCAGGACATGTACATGTAGTAGTATTCTGTTTCCTATATGTGCTTCAGTTACACCATGACAGCCTTTCTTTAACATACTGGAAGTTAGTACTATTCATAGTATGCATTTCCTCCAGCCATGCAGTATGCCAGCTGTTAAGACAACTTAATGAGAATGAAAACAACTTGTCTTGTAATTGGTGTATGGTCATACAGACTAAAAAGGTTACATTATACATTTTGTTGTATTTCAGTTGCCTGTAAAGTTGTATTTACTGTGCTTGTTTTTTTCTCCTTTTTCCATTGTGCAGCTCACAGGATTGACAATGACACTTAGCAGCCCTAACTAAAATTATGAACTGACTTTGCCAGAAAATGGATGGAAGCTCCTATTTTAAACACAACGTGGATTAAGACGGCTTAATCCAAACATCTTGCATTGTCTTTATATTGTTGATTTAAATATGCAGAGAGGAGTCAACAACTGACATTACTACTCAGTATCCATGGATGGGGTTGTGGCCTGCTTGAAACTCTCAAGTGACACCAAAATCAATGGCTACTACAGTATCTTATTCCCTTGGCCCTTAGCTTCCCTGGTACCCATTTATTTTTGGTATGACTTGTTATGTATGATCAAATTCTATTGTACAAAACACTGCAGTGCCTATGTGATTGAAGACATGAATGCATCTCTGTATATTATTAAACTTGTATCTCTTCCATGTGCCCTAGCCATTTTGGTGGTTGCACTAGAAGCAAAATTACTGTTATTGCTCCATCTGTTAAATTAAAAACAAAACTTTTATTTAAATTAATTTTTTAATAATTTTTACAATGACAAAACATTGGTATGCTGAAAATTCAAGCTCTGCTGATAACAGTATAGTAAACATTAAGGAGCCAGCCGTATGTCCTTTATTGTAGTTTTAGTATTTGACAGACTGTAAATGTTGCAGTTAACTAATACTGCCCCCTTATGGAGTTCAGTTGCTATTTTACTGACATTCCAGTACTGTTTAGTGTTAACGGCAACTAATTTAGCTTTCTGGTTGTAAACATAATGTGGCCCAGAGTAACTGAGACAAACCCCCCACTTAGAACCATGAAAATGTTTCACAATACTGTAAAGATATGCTCATCCCACTGAGGAAATTGTCATTTAAAGAACACATCTATAGCAGCAAACTGATTTTGAGGTTTTAGAGTAAGAATTTCAGTGACACAAACCACAAGATGCGAGTTTGATGTTATAAAGCTAGCTAAGTATCCATTCATGTAGTTGGTTAAAAATAATTCTAGTATTTTCCTTAGTTTCAAAAAAGCTGAGGTTTCTCATTCATATTGAGTTAGGCCTGCTATAATTAACTAAACTAAATTGCAAGTCAATCAAAGCATGTGAAGATAATACTGGTTTTATTGTGGTAAAACATTTCATTAACAAGCAAAATACAGTACATTTGATAAAATCAAACACCACTGCTGCAGGTTCTTATTTAAACATTTAATAAATTCAGCTCCCTCAGATTTATTGATTTTTTTTTAATAGTACATTGCAAAGTAGTTTAAAACCAGCTTTAACGTACAATAGCTGGCACATTTCAGTGAGTATAAGCAAAATGCAAATAAGACTTTCTCAAGAACTTTGCAACATTGTACGTACTGGTGCAGCACATTGCCCTGAATTGATGCTGTCCAAGCATGCCAGTAGGCCTAAAATGGGGGAGGAAGGAGACTGCCTATGCTGCATCTCACCCAAGTTCACATAACTTTAAAATATTTTTTTTATTGATCCTGCCTATCTGCACTTGAACAACTTGTGAGTAAACATTGTGCTTACTTCTAAAATCTATAAGAATAGTCTGTTCACTTTCACCAAATCACAAATAAGTTCTTTAAAAATGGTTTGCATTAGCAGGCTAGAAATAATGATCATGTAGCTGGTAAATGTAATTCCTTAAAAATAAAGACATTTTGACAAAATGTAAAAGGAATTAGAAAACCTCTATGGCAATTGGTCACACATTACAAAACGTATTGTGGTCCTAAATGTACACTTGGCTAAATACTTGTTTAATTGCATCAATAGCTTTAGTGAGATGAAATATAAAATAATCTTAAAATAAGCAATGTGTATGCTAAATAAACAAATCCATGAATCAATGAACAAGTTACAAAAAAAAATGCATGAGCTGTGGCATTAAATAAAAATAATAAAAAACACCACCTATCTCTCTCATAGCATTTCCTCATACAATACTTCTGAGTAGTTGTGTGCTTATTAGCACCAGTCACTCAGTACTTAACAAAAATGCAAGTAGTTAAAAGTTAATTAGCATCAACATTTCAACAGTGGTGGAAAATGCCACATATGGATCCTTAAACTTGCATCAATTTAGAATGGTTGTAGCTTTATATATTTCACAATTAATTGTAAACACTGTTACTAACATAACGCAAACATGTGCATTTACATGCATCTACTGTAATACACAAAAACAATTCAGAGTAAGTATCCAGTGTTCATATCTTAAGAGACTTAACTGGTTTAGCAAAGCACTGGTCTCGAGTTAACATCATTCTCATTTTAAGATATTTTGGATGACATCTTCCTTAAAATAATGCTTTGATACCTCAACCTAAGCATATACTATCTATCCAAAAGGTGATTGTGTGTGAACATTTGGACTTTTCAGTAGACTACTGCAAGACCAGATTTACAACCTAGAAAAGTGTGGGGAAGGCTAAACTGCAATGAAACTCAAAGCAGTACACATTTGCGTTTTTTCTTAGGTTCAGGAGGCTCCAGGGCAGCCAATATGGCCTCATCAAACACATTCTTTAATCCTTTCTGTGGAAACAAAAACAAAGCTACAAATGTGACATTTTACTAACTAAATCAGAGCAATCATTGTTTGAACAATTTATTCAAATAACATATACAATACTTCCTTCTTCATGATCTAGTTGTCTAAGTAGACAAAGATAAATATATAGAGAAAAAAAAGTATTTAGAAAAACACTAATTTGTTCTGTACTTAGAAACAAAACACTGTAAATGAAAATACTGTGAAAATAATGACTTAAAAGTCAAAAGCAAACCCCGTTGTACAGCCATATGTAAACTTGCACATTAAGTGCTGAAAGAAAAGGAAGCTATTAGTACTCTTGTCATATAGGCCAAAGCAGCATGGATGACTTCATTGTAATTAGTCAAAACAAAAGCAGACCAACAGATGGAAATATGTGAATGAGCCAAGTTTGAAAAGACCAGCATGATTATTTTTGTGAAAAGACACTTATTTCCAATGAATAAGCAGCAGATAGCAGAGAGCCAAAGCAAGAATCAGGAAGACATCAGAATAAACAGCATTTTCTCTTTCTCTGAGTTTCAGGGGGCTCTAAAGCAGCTAGGATAGCCTCATCAAATACGTTCTTCAGTCCCCGCTACAGAAAAATAAAAGGAAAAGAGGCAAAGACCACCAGGGTTACATCCAAGTTGGATTTGTTAGCAAAAGGTAGACAGATTAGACAGGCATTGTCCTCTTTGTTAGGCACCATCAACCAACACCATCTAAGCCACAGTACTTGTAACATGTAACAAAATCGAAAGCCTTACCTGTGTAAGGGCTGAACATTCAACGTATTTGACCGCCTTAAGGTCACGAGCTAGCTTCTCTGCTGTCTCAGGAGTGATTGGCTTCTGTTTGTTCTTGGCAAGCTTCTCCACAGTGGAGGGGTCATCTCGCAGGTCAATCTGTGTCCCAACCAACAGGAATGGAGTCTTGGGACAGTGGTGAGTTATTTCAGGAACCCACTGAAAAGTTTTTATAATAAAACAATATGCCAAACAAACAAACAAACAAACATTGGGATTGAAATGTTTTCTCATGACTTCTATTGACAAACTGAAATCATCTGGGGTTTTATTTGTACTAGCCTACAATCTTATCAGGCTTAACACTTGGAAAAAAACATGATGGCAGCAACGTGCAGGAGATAAATTGTTACTTAAATGGGGCTTGAATAGTGTAAATCAATTTAGTAATGTACTGTAACTAGTCTGGAACAAACTAATTTACTCACCTTTTCTTTAACATTTTCAAAAGAGGAGGGTGAAACAACTGAGAAACAGACTAAGAAAACATCCGTCTGTGGGTAGCTTAGAGGCCGTAACCTGTCATAGTCCTCCTGACCTGCACAGGAACATTAGAATGTAACCTACCATGTTAAATTATAATATTTACCCAAATACGCAGTATTAAAAATCTGAAATAAATAGTCTTACCTGCTGTATCAAATAAACCTAGTGTGTATGGTTCACCCCCAATCATAACAGTTACTGCATAGTTATCAAACACCTGTATGGAATGAGAATGACTGATCTGTGAATTACCTTAATTTCCATAAACTACAGTTAGTACAACACAGACAAAAATATACAAATTTAAGTGACAGCCTGTCTTCGTATGAAATTAGATCTTACTTACTGTAGGTACATATTCAGAGGGGAATTTGTTGGTTGTATACGAAATCAGTAAGCAGGTTTTTCCTACTGCTCCATCCCCAACCACAACACATTTTATCGTCTGCATAGTTGTTTTCGATTCTACTGCACTTACCTACATTAGGGCAAAACATACATTCATCAATAATTACGGTATTAGTAATATTATAATTTAAAAAAGCGTATAGCCCATACTAATAGCCAATAAAGTCGGTTACTTGTGTTTCAAATCAAGCAATTTCCTCGGTTATACAATACGGTACCGTATTTGCTTAACCAAAATAAAGGTATTGAAAGCTGTGGAGCTAGCTTTGCCCAGTACCATACTGTACCATACAGCAATATTTTACATATTTGCTGGTGTGACGTGTTATCGCGTGTATCACACTAATATGTGTCAGACAGTGTCCGCATCGAAACAAGCAGTTATACACTGTACATATATTTTCGCCTAACCTAGCATTAGCTATAGTTATCAGCTAGCTAGCCTCTGACAAACCAAATAGCCGGCCAGCTAATGTTAGCTTGCTAACTGGCGTACGTAACTTCATCAACCCAATGTTGAGGCTGCAATGCGAAACATTTAACTCATAGCTCATGCTATGCGTGTGGAATAATGGTAGACAAAAGTGCAAATAACCCAATTATCCTCTTACCACTGGTCCTGTGTTTAACGCTGAACGCTAAACCGGGCGTTGGCAGGCAGGAAGGCAGCAGTTTTTTAGGGAGCTGAGCTTCAAGTCTACTAGAGTTCAGACAGCAAAAGGGTGACGTAAACCTCTTCAGGCTTGCTTGAGTAGGCTACGTTTGTTTCTGCTTCAACAGCAACCCGCTGATGATTTGATTCTGTCCAGTCATCTAGATAGGCCTGCTTGTCAACATGGCCACATGTATATTTATCAATGGTTATGCGAAAGCTTGTTATTGCCCTAAGGAGGCGATATGGAATTTATGGGGATACCATCTGTCATTCTTTGTATGCGGTGCCTTTTTTGTCCCAAAAGCAATATACAATAACACCTCAAATTTAGATTTGAATATGATGTTGATTTTGTATTTGTATTTTTACACAATAACCAGTTTACAAACATGTATTTCAAAGGCATTTTAATAAATGTAATACAAGAAGTACTGTCCCCCTATGTGACACACATTTTACTTCATTCTATTTACTCATAAATAGAATACCTTTTTTTCTCAAAGTCAAAACATCCTCTTCAATATTTATTGAATATATCTGTTTTGTCTTAAATCAATATTATATTACTTCAGCATTTCTGTATGTCCCCAATGTTACATTCCACCCTGTTAGTATTTATGTTTCTTTATGAAATTAACCAAATAAACTATGACATCACTTCCTGTTTGTGACATCACATTTTAGAGGGACTCATGAGAGGGAAATGTTGGAATTGCGTTAGAACTCTTGTGTGAGATAGGTTTGTATTAATATGAACATAGCCTGCTTGTCACACATATACATTCAACCCTGCTGGGCCTAATTCAAGGGAAATCAGTGCATGTTAAAAAACAAATCTATATGGAACATAGAACACTTATTTGGTGTTTATGCCAGTCGTAGAATTAACATAAGGTCACTGTATCAAAAAACTATGGCTAATATATACTTCATGTTTCTCTGTTAGGTTCCACCCTGTTAGTATATTCCTCCTAACATTCCACCTTGTTAGGAGGTTCAAATCAATAAAACCTCACAAAGACGTTTATTTTCATATAAACAATGTAAGTAGCAAGTAAAACGTGCAAATACAGTATGTAATAGTGTATTTAAAGTTGAATTATGGGTTTGGGGTGGGGGATGGGGTCAGGAGGTCCTACTGCATTTTATGGTCTGAAAATGGCTCTACACATCATATCCGTTAAAAATCGCCCCAAGATCTGGCTGGTTTCCAACTGTACTTTTCCTCCACTCATGCTTCATCAAATTCAAATGGTTAATGGTAATTGGGCCCCCCTCTCAGCTCACCCTCTGCCCTCACTCAGCTCATTGACTATGTTTTAGCATTTTAGCAGAATTGTTCAATGGGTGGAATCAGGCTCAGATTAAAGTTACCCTTTACTGTACCTTTACAATGTGACATTAATTCACTGTTATAAATCATTATCAACAACAACTTCTATTTGTTTGAGCATAATTTAAAAGGAAGAGCATGTTGTTTGAACTGTTTTGATTAAATAGGCCTACAACAATGGGGTAAAATGTGTTCTATACTGATGAGTTAGTAGGTTAATGTACCTTTGTGACCTTCAAATATACATTAATTTCTAATTTACATGATGTTATATCTGTATTTATGTGTAATTAAATTATGTATATTATCTTATGCCTAATTGTGTCATGATCACAAGAATCAAGTGAGTGATCAAATGGAAGTTAAACAGTTAATGGAAGTTAATGCATTTTGTCTTGGTATGACCCTTAATATTTTGGTAGACATCGCAAAGGCAGAGAATATTAACTTCCGATTATGGGTCAAAGGTCATGTTTGAGATCAAGATTGTTATGTAAATAAATAACTTCATATAAAAAGATTTGCCATATTTACAATATTCAACCAACAATTTATCTGGCTGGACAACCAAATACACTGGAAAGTTAAGGTATTTTACCTTTGTAGGGTAGGCGCACGTCCACACTAAATCACAGGGGTTCGACCACTGTAATTCTTATGAGCAGAAGAATAGGCCTGAAGTCTAAAAAGTATCAACACTGACTATTAAAATTAGCCTGGTTTAACCAGACCAGATTCATTGTGAATAGGTCTGGCCACGCTCCATTGGGAAGTGTTCACAGCCGTATCCTCCTACTTAGCGAAGACCTCTGGTTAATTAGAAACTATTGGACAGTGCTGAACCAATCTGCTCAAATCAAAGTGTTTTGATAATTCTACTACCATTTCGAAACACCCTTGATTTCAACGTCATCTTTTCACTAACCCATGCTGATTGGGCCACCAGCAGTGTGGCTGTGGGAACGCTAATGTGATCAGGGTTTTCAGACTGTAATCTCAGCTAAATAAATTAGGATGAGAGCATAGTCGGGCAGAGCCAGGCTATATTAAAACTATAGTAAGTAATTAATCTGGAGAACCCTTGTTAATATTTGAACTCAACCAAAACAACAATACTTCCTTTCAATGTCATATTAATCAGAAGCTCACGTGGCTAGGATATTGTGTGCGATCTGCACCACTTTGTGTTCAGGGCTGTGTATACAAATACTGTATAGGCCTACAGGGCTATTTTTCTAAAAGATGGCGGACCGCAATATATTTGGTGAATATTATATAGGCCAATCTTACAATACATGTATTAATATTAGCAGACAATTGATTACCTCAAATAGGACCTCAAATAATTTTCACTCAAGATGCCTGCAGTTGCTTGGTCGTGTTGGCTCCATAACTAATAATGAATGGCTCATTGATATAGGCAAGGCGGCCTTTTAACCATACAGGGGCCAGATATGGGCTCGGGCTAACTGATCCGTCTCAATAGCCTACTTAGTTGTGCACAAACACTAGAGCTAATTTTCAAGTGGTAGCAGGTATTTTCTTGGTTTAGTCTACAAACAAGCAGTGTTGTGCTTCATTCTATTGCAGCTTCTGACTTAATAATAGGTATAACTACAGCTATGTTAGATTTATTAGTGTGTGTGTGTGCAAGCCCGTGTTAGTTAATTAAGCATAGTTAGTTAGTTAGGTAGGTATTCAGGCAAATACTTTTTCTGTGCATTAGCCTTATGGCAGCAATGGTATAGTGGATAAAGCGAAGCAACAAGTGATATAGGAGTCTTTGGTACATACCCCGCTACCTCTTGAGAGGTGAGGTGAAATGTCATGAGGTGTCCCAGAGTAATCACACCTAAACCTGCTCCTGGTGGTCAGGTGACACATTGCATGACAGCCATCACCATGTGTGTGTGTGAATGGGTGAATCATCTGATGCAATACAGAGTGCTTTAGTGTCCGGAAAGTTGGAAAAGCTCTATATAAATGCAGTCCATTTACAATCATCTTTAACAGCTGCAGACTGCAGAGCCAAATGACTGAATCTTAAGATGAAAACGTATCAATTGCTAACTAACATAAAAGTAATCTTGGCATTGGGTTGCAGTGGGGAAAAACAAAGCTTTCTCAGCAGAATTAGCCGAGAACCGTGCTGGATCACAAAACACACGTTCCTAAATTATTATTATTGACTATTGAATTGAATTAATTGAGTTCCATTCTAGTTACTTTAAATGCTGTATTACTGACACCGTGTGGTTAGTTTGTGCCACTGATTCTTACAGTAGGGCCTACACTGTGTAGGCCCTATGCTGTTTTAATTAAGAGCCTGTAGCAACAAACTAAAAACGTTCAGTACAAAATATAGCATATAAAAACAGCTGTTCTGGTATCAAAAAAGTAGGCTATGCCTCTGGTGCTCTTCAGTGCAGGGATATTTGAATATTAGTGACAAAAATATGTGGCACTCAAGGTAGGTTATTAGATATAAAAAGCCTTTAATAGAAATTAATAATTTTATCAGAAAATTTCCATCTGCCATTAGCATGAATTGAACACTACATTTTTTGCAAACATATATGAGCATATATGACAATGAATATCAAATGTTTCAAGTTTTACATGCAGTTATTGTTTATTTTATTTCATGCACTTTAAATATAAACTTAAATTCTGCTTTAAAGCAGAATTTTTTTTTTCTGCTGACCAGCATATCTTTTTATTAAATGTTATGTAAACTTATTAAGAAAAGGCACAGTGGCCAGCTCTATTAAGTGAATGTGATAAGATAAGTTATTGTTGATTTAACTTATAAGAGCTTTCACTTTAGATGGAAATCTTAAATACTTAAATTAACATAACATTTAGCTAGTTGTGTGACATAACTAATGTCTAGTGTATTAGGATACTTTGCACAACTGTGCATTTCATGGGTGTAGATTTAGTTTGAATATTGGGGGGGACATATAAAGCAGTGTGTCAGTACCATATCCCGGCGTAAGGCCATGTGGATGGGGTGCACAATGTACGCATTAAAATATCCAACATGGAACATAAGAGTGAACCAATAGTGTAGTAGGCCTATTCTAGGTTACGGCTACAAGCGTTGAGCGGTTAAATATGCATAATGGCCTACTACTCCGATATCGTCAGCCGGCCCCATGTGCCTCTTTCATGTTTTTATTGGGGGGGACAAATACATTTGTTTTAAATATTGAGGGGGACACATCCCCTGCATACCCCCCAAAAGTAAACCTATGGTACATATTTTATGTACTATGGTAATGAAATATATTACATATTCCCATTTCTAACATTCTTTTAGTTTATAACTATTGCAGGGCTTTGTAGGACATGGATATGAACCAGGATAGTGCTGTCCTGATCCATATCCTTGCACACAATGCAACACAGTTACGTAGAGGTCACCAGACAATGAGCATAAATTACTATAGCTAGCAGCACCAACTGACTGAGCAGGTAATATGATCTGGCAAGTGGGAGAACTGAGCTTACATACTCTATGATTGCTGGATATGGGTCAACTTGCGAGACTCTGTTCTGGCTCCAGCACACCTGTCTCCAATCAGGCAATCACACAGAGACACATACAGAGAGAGAGAAACAGGCTATGCTGATATGAAGGGTGTGACACCATTACAGGTTGTCCTTGAGACAAGGACAAACCAAATGGCAACAAGTATCTTAAGACAAAGTTGATAATCTTTTATAAAATAATCTTTAGCAAATAAACCCTTTCTGGCAAATGTTCAATATTAGTATGTCTATGTGTTTGAACTGCATGAGTGTGTATAAAAGTAAGCTCACTGGTAGAGTCTTTGTATAAGGCAATCATGGGCAAAGTACTGTTTGTGACGGGTAAGCTACAGTACCTGGATTTAAAAACAAATTGCCACAAATTATCTGCATATTTGTTGTTGTGTTCTTTGTGTGCATGAGCTAACCATGCATGTTGTATTCTCACAGCTCTGGCCATGCCACTGCATGGCCAGCTGGGTAAGAAACCACCATGTGTGAACAAATAATGCTTTTGATAACATTTCTTAACTCTTGTTTTGTTCATGTTGTTAATCCATTGCATTTAATTATCTGCCGTTACTTATAAAGATCCCAGAAATACCTAATGAAAATTGTATTGATAAGATGCATTATGTAATTTGTACAAGGATCGTCCTTCATACTGCCATGCTACTTCACAAACTGGGCAAAGTACAGACCCCCACCAACCATTTACCCCACTGATATCGACCCATGCCTGTGTACCCATCTCCTCTATGCCTTTGCCACCATGAAGAACAATGAGCTGTCCACCTATGAGTGGAAGGATGTGGAGCTCTACAGTCAATTCAATGGCCTCAAAAACAAGTACGTCCGTGTGTAATGCTATTGCACTATTCAGTGCAAGAAGGTTACGTCCAGATGAATCGCCACTGTCGAGTAGCCTAATTATAATTTCTCGTTCTTTGTCAGGAATGGGAATTTAAAGACACTTCTGTCAGTTGGTGGGTGGAACTTTGGCTCCTCAGGGTAAGATAGCTACTCAAGAAAGATGGTGAGCTTTTGATACTTGATGCACAACAGGTTTTTGTTTCAACATGCTATGTTTTTATTCCAAAATCAGATTCTCAGCCATGGTGGAGAGTCCCACCAACCGTCAAACCTTCATCAACTCTGTCATTGTGGTCCTGAGGAAGTATGAGTTTGACGGGCTTGACATTGGGAGTATCCAGCCAACAGAGGAAGCCCTCCTCAGGATAAGCAGTACTACTCTGTTCTACTAGAAGTAAGATATAGCTCTTTGCAGTGTGCGGGTAGTTTCTTGCTTGAGCATATTTGATTAGGGCTTACGGTATCATGGTTTAACTGAAGGAGAAATCCAATTCTAGAAATCAAGCCTTGCTGATGTCACAGGTTGGTTGGCCTAATAGTTTACACTCAACAGGAGATGAGTGAGGCTAAGAAGAGCAAAAAGGCTCGTTTTTTGCTGTCTGCGGCAAGGACACCATTGGCTCTGCTTACGAGATCCCCAAACTGGGCCAGTAAGCACATTCATTAGCAAGGGGTGGAATGTAAATGCATAAATGTAAAATACAGTGGTACAAGCTATTTTGCCATTGCAAAAGTATATGCATCTCTCAAGCTTTCCACTTTATTACAGGGCCTTGGATATGATCAACGTTATGACCTACGACTTCCACAGCTCCTGGGATCCCATGACTGGAGAATGCAGCCCCCTCTACAAGGGGCCTCAGGATAACAGTGGCTTCATCTACTTCAATATTGTCAGTAGATAGCCATCTCAAATCATATTACTGTACACCCTTTTTTGTGTGTGTGTGTCAGGTACACACAGTATGACATTAAGGTTTTCACAAAGCTGTACATATTGTTAAACTCCTGTATTGTCTTACAGGACTACGCTATGAACTAGTGGAAGAACCAGGGAGCCCCAGCTGAGAAGCTGATGGTTGGTTTCCCTACCTATGGCAACACTTTCACCCTAAGGAACGCCACCAGCAATGGTATTGGAACAGCAATGGCTGGTGCTGGAAGCCCAGGAAAGTATACACAGGAAGCGGGAGAGCTGTCTTATTTTGAGGTACGTTATGTTCTTCTGTACAGTGATAGATGGATTTTATGTTATGTAGGAAATGTATTTGAAGTTCTTTACAGAAACAGTGGACTTGGGTTTACATGGAGGTACTTCATGTTACCTAGCCTAATTGTAATGTGTTATCTTTAATTATATAGTACACATGTTCTAAAATGCTGGCCTACATTAATACATTGTCTCTTTGTGCTACAGATCTGTGGATTTCTGAAAGACGAGCAACTGAAGTTTGGAATCAAGCCCAGGATGTTTCTTATGCTTACAAGGGAAACCAGTGGGTGGGTTATGATAATCTCAAGAGCTTCCAGATCAAGGTAAGGAAGAGATTAAAGCAATGCATTTATAGCTTTGTAAAATGAACATTTGATATATTAAGCACGTTTGCCATTCTCCTGTGTTAAGAGATACATGTTGAGAAAGTTGACTTGTCAAACAGTAACAGATGCATCTAGTCTCTCGGGGTTGTTCTTTTTTTTATTTAAACATTTGAGTGTACTGCAACAAACACTCCTGCCTAATGTTTCTATGGTCTTGTTTAGTCTTTCTGTGGTCTTGGCTGGCACGGCTAACATATGACCTACTTTGTGTAGGTAGACTGGCTGAAGCAGAACAACTTCGGAGGAGCCATGGTGTGGACCGTTGACATGGATGATTATATGGGCACTTTCTGCAACCAGGGAAAATACCCGCTCATCAATGTTTTAAAAAAAGGCCTTAATCTTGACCAAGCATGTAAGACTCACTATCTTCAACATCACTTATCAATGTTGAACTCAAAATGTGGTTGGAATACTAAAATGTGGAATTATTATGATTTTTCTTTATGTATTTTTATTAAATGTATTGTTCAGCTTGTGCCTCTCCTGTCACCCCCTTCCTCCAATTGCTGGACTGACGACTGGCAGCGCAGGTGGCGGGTCCAGTGAAGAGTCTGGTCCCGGCGGCATGAACGGTGGTTTCTGTGCTGGGAAGGCCAACGGCATGTACCCAACCAACAAAAACCAATTCTACAACTGCAGTCAAGCCAAGACCTACTTTCAGAACTGTGCTGCTGGTCTAGTCTTTGACGCATCTTGTTCTTGCTGCAACTGGTCCTAAATTTGCATGTTGACTGTAGATGCAGAGCCTGTGTTCTAGTTTTGTTGACTCAAAGAGGCATAATGCTACTCTGAATACAAAGTTCCCTACCGCAACTGATGGATAACAATAAAAAAGTAGCTTCCTGCTTAAGTTGTTAACATTCAACTAATCAAATAAACAAATCATTCAAGATGTGCTGTATTTGTCTCTTGATGTATGAAACACCACAAGGAATGTATGCACAGAATGAAAGGATAGCTGAATTATATTATCACATCTGGTTATATAACCATATATTTCAGAAAATGGAGACGCCATACACAAAAGTACATTTCAAGTGGTAAAATGGTTGCATAAGTAATTTCATATTACACGTCGGCCATGCATTATTCATTTGAAATATTGATACGAACTATTAGTCCACAACTTGATATACAAACCCCATATATTCTACAGCATAATTTCTTATTAATCTACATTGTTTCCTACAGAGAAGCAAAACATATGCAATGACTGAAATATAAAACAAGTATAATTTACAGGCTTAGATGATATCTGATAGTGTACATTCTCGTAATAGTTTATTTTAAATGTCAGCAGTGGCTGGACACCACTGGAGAACATAGCAGTGCCCTTGTCAGGTGCTTTCCTTCTCCTCTTCCTGGGCTGTTTTTACAGAACCGTTCTGTGCTGTGGCCGGCTCCTCCACCGTGGTGGACTTTTTTAATGTTCCTGTAAGGCAAGGGGGAGGGGGGGGACACGCGATCATGATGAATGTTAAATGAATACCACTACAGTTGTATCCCATTGGTAACCCCGCGGCTGTGACCACAATAAAATACCTGTAAGGTAGTTTTTATGCATCCCATGGAAGAACAGCAGGCCAATGAAGATGATAAAGCCAGCACAGCCAATGATCACCCCACACAGCAGGAAGCTGTAGCTGCCTTCAGTCTGGATAATCTGTGGGTGACAAAATAAAATAAAAAAAGAACTTTGCCATCAAAACCGGGAACAAGGTCTGTTCTGACTCCATGAAAGGATTCCCTATAGACAACAGCTCTCTTTTTAAGCTACATTCCTTTCCATCTATCTGTAATTCCTCCTGCAGTTTACTTGGCATTAAAAACATAGTATTCCCTTTAAACTTGGAGTGCATGTTCCTCCCCAACCTTGTGCTTCCCCCACAGAAACCAAAGTCTCATCTCTACACCACGTATCCCCCATCTAGAGCTGCGTACAGCCACTGTGTTTGCACAATGTAAATACTGTAGTGCAGTATTATTCTGGGGAGCTACAATAAAATTGAGGTCACCTTTAATGTCATTACTGTGCAGCCTTACCGAGCCAACCAACACCTGCATTACCATCTCTCCCATGCCTGCACTTGTTACCAACACCGTTGTGGCACATCCTGCGGATAAAGACAGTGCTCTTGAATACGACTAACTTTCATAAATGATCAATTGTTACTGCATTAGCACTACTGAGCTCTACCGTGGTAGTTCAGGATGTCTTCAGTATAGGCAAGCATGCATGGGAAGATGCTGCTCAGGAAAAAGCCACACAAACCGGTGCCGACAAACAGAAAGATGCCGTTGCTGTAGAATATAAGTAGCATTACCACGGTGGCAATGACGCCTGCCTGTGTGAAACAAAAGGGAGTGAGATAGTGGAGTCAGGGAAACAGTAGTAATGACAAACAGGACTGTGTATGTCTCACTAATGTGGTGGCGCTAATGGCTTAATTTGCATTACCAGGTTGAACAAGAGCAGTCGCACAGGCTGGAAGCGATATGACAGGGGAATGGATAACAGGCGTCCAGCTGTTATGGCTGCCCAGAAGACACTGGCCAGGTACCCTGCTATCTTATGGGGCAGCAACATGGGCGGTGCCACTGCATAGGTATACACAAAGCCTGCATAGGCACCCTTAAAACAAACAAAGTACAACATAACTGTGAACAGTGTTCATGATAAAATGTAAATTGAGGGAAAATATATTCAAATTATATTCATAAAGTTATGCTCATACATATTATTCATGTAATGTATATTATAATGTTATTTGTACCCCTTACTCACCACAATACCATCAGTCATGAAAAGCACCATCCCACCTAAGATATGAATCATAAAGAAGGACACAGGAAGCCCACGCAGGTTATCCATCTGACAGCACTCAGTGATATCTCCATGACCTGTGACAAAATGCATACACAACATAACAGCTACAAGTCACAGCAAATACCTGTTATGCATAACGTTATTTATGTTTTCATCCAAACTATTGGGAAAGAGAATACATTAAGAAAGACGTGTTTGTGTGATATATACAGTATGCAATGTGTGTGTGTGTACAACTATTTTTGTGAGGACCAGCAACGGTTTATACACTCACTATGTTTTCACTGTAATTGCCTAGAGGCTGTTTATATGTTTCTCTCAAAGTTTCAGAGAGGTTCTTAGAAAAATAGCAAACTGAGAATTTGAGCATATCTACATTTACATGTACATTTTTTTTTTCTCTCAGTAATCTGACGTGGAAACTGGAGCCACAGTGTAGAAATAAAGCATTAATTTGTCCGTAATCCTACTTTATTCAGAAAATGTGGTCCTCACTCCATATGTGAATTTGTCTGTCCCTCACTTTGGTGCATAAAAAGGAATGTGTCTGTTCAAATGTGTGTGTGTGCGTGTGTGTGTGCGTGTGCATGTGTGTGTGTGTGTGTCCAATGGGTTTTGAAATGGCTTAGTAAATCTAAATGTTAAAGCTTGTCTTCTTGACCACTATAACATGGCCAACAGTCCTACAAAGGTATCCAGTTGTGTTTTATATTCGGCACATTATCAGTTTTCACCTCCGGCTTCCTGTTCGGTTGGCTCCTTGACTTGCCCCTCTGCCCCCTGCTGGCTCTCCATGGCTAGTTCATCTTTGTCCAGAATAGGAGGGGTGTCACTGGGGCAGCAGGGGATCAGCTGCTCTCTGTACATCAGGAACAGGACCGCAATGGGCACAGGAATCTGGAGGATCACACGTCAAAGCCTTAGTATCATTATGTTCAATCACAAGTTCTGCTACTGCTTTCTACTAAAACCAATGAGAATCTATAGTACTGTTAAATAACAGTCTACTCTAGATGTACTGTAGATATGTAAGAACTGTCTGAACCATGCTTGGTCTTATAATGATAATGCATATACAGTGTATATATATATATATATATAGTATCGTATGGATGGAAAGTGTAATATCTAACATTGATGAGTGCCATGATCCAGAAAGCGTAATGCACGTTAGACTCCTCCATCGCAACATGGGGCGTGTGGCTCTGGGTGATGTTGTGTTCTGCTATGGGGCTGTTTCTCAGCATGTTCCGGAAATGATGGATTATTTCAGTGTCATTCTCCGTGTGGTTTCCGCAGCTCCTCTCAGATAAGAAGGGGTCAGCGATCAGCGGGCTCACCAGAGCTCCGAACCCAATGAAGAAGTGGAGGGCCTGCAAAAGTAATGGGCGGGTCAGGAAACATGAGTGGTTAAAGTTTATTTGATTGAAATACATTTAAAGGTACACTCCAATATTCCAATATTTTAACCATGGAAGTTTTTCCTTGCCCAGGAAGAGGGGCAGGTTAAGGGGATGTCGATAATTTCCATGTGAAATTTGGTCTTAAAGCCCTTTGAGACTGTGTGACTAATATGATTAAGGCCGATATACAGTACGTCTATAAAATTGACTTGACTTGAACTGTATATGATAGCTGGCCCAGATCCCCATATTTCTGCCTTAACTCAGTGTGCACCGAGGGGGAGAGAACACACATAATAAATGCAGGAGTGCCCCTTTAAACACATTTTTAAATACACATTGAACAAGAACATTTCAATCAATCAATCAATCAATCAATCTTTATTTATACAGCACTTTTCATACAAATTCATGTAACATAAAGTGCTTCACACTACGTCATTAAAAACAATACAAAATGAGTAAAAACAATACAATATATAAAAAATAAAGTAATA
>JAODLL010026217.1:0-24342 GCA_026546735.1 Forbesichthys agassizii | reverse complement strand
CCCCCCCCCCCCCCCCCCCCCCCCCCCCCCCCCCCCCCCCCCCCCCCCCCCCCCCCAGAGTGGATGAGAAAGTAAACAGTTTAGATTGTGGATATCTGTCGCTGTCTGGTACCACGAGACCTTGCAGTGAGTCAACAGAGTGTCTTATAGACAGATTAAATGTTTGCAGCAGTGGTTCAGCGCCCTACACACGTTCCCAACCATGTAGGCTGTGTGTTCTGCTGAGGGGAAAGAAAGGAGCATCCACTCGGCAGCACAGGAATCCCTCTCTGATAGCGGCTAATCTCAGAGGTCGGCCTGTCAGTCAGGCTGCAGGAGACAGATGACGTGAGGGCCCTGATAGGCTGTCTCCACAGAGGAGACGCCGGCCGGCCACACTGCCCACCAGGACAGAGAGCAGGGCGCAGGGTGACGGATTGGGGGAGAGGAAAGGGGGGGAGGGGGGGGGGGGGGTCAGACCACTATAGGAAGGAAGAGTGGAGGTAGGCAGCAGGGGATTGTTAGGGAGGAATGCCTGATTGGGGGTTTGGGGGGGGGGGGGGACAACCCTCGGAGACAACCCTCTGCTGGAGATCGTTGCATGGCTGGCAGGGTTTACTTTACAGTAACCCCTGGGAAGCAAAGGTCAGAGGTCGGGGCTCACTTCACTTACGGAATAACATTCTTTACTGTAAATGGCTGACAGTTATTTACTGTGTGTATTTATTATTATTATTATTTATTTCAACGTTCAGTTTTAAGGCATATGTTCTTATTAACGTATATCACATTTAGAATGAAGTAATTAAGCAGTATCCACTGTTTTCACATTTGTGGCACATGCATGTGTTTGTAGTGTGATTTACTGTGATTCCTATGACTTTACTCAGCAACAGATGTAGGCAGTACATTTTAACACCGATTAGACAGATCAACCAATGGCCTCGTTAGTGGGGGTCCTAACAAGGGTCGTGACTCAGGCCTTTGTCATGGTCCCTTGGTTCCAGAGAGTGACGCTCATGGCAGCTTATGGCATGTCGTCTTCATTCTTGGCACGGTGCAGTGGAAGACATCATTGTCTCCAGGCAACTGACAAGGGCTATCACTATTACCACAATAAGTCAACAAATCCAAACTCATCCTGAGGGACTAGCGATAGCCGCGTGCACAATCTAAAGGCCTTATCAAATCTACGAGCTCATAATAATGTGTTTAATACACCCCCCCTTCCTCGCTGTAATTGAGCCGAACCCACGGCTGAGCTCAGCTTTGCCATAGCGGACAGCATTTCCTCGACGCTGGCTAGGACTCACAACTCCCCTTAGATTACAGCAGGGATTTATCAAGATAGCTTCCGGTTTTCCAGATAGTATGGTGACAACACTTATCTCCACATATTTCCTTATCAAAAAACTATTTAGTGAGAGAAACAGACATTAGCCCAGATTTCTTTTTCTGTTTTTTCTATGTTCAGAGTTCTCCAGTTCGTCGGTACAAGGGTCTGTTTGCACTGTGCACACACCTCCATCTGCCTAGGTAGCGAGTCACTAACATTGCCTTAGTGCTCTATTGATGTTAGTCCCATTACGATCACATCAGCCTCTTGGACTTTGTAACTTGATCAATTCATTCACAACGCACAGAAGACACTGTTTCTTCATAGAAGAACGAATTGACTCGCTATTTAAATTAGTGTGCGTGTGCATGTGTGTGTGTGTGTGTGTGTGTGTGCCTGTGTGCCTGTGTGCGTATGTGTGTGTGTGTGTGTGTGGTTGATTTGGATGCAGACCTGGCAGTGAATGAGGCAGGCCACAAGGTCACCCAGAAGTTATCCTGACCTGAGCGCCATTTTTGTTTATTGTATTTATCAGAGGGAGTAGTGTGTGCATTTGTGTGTGTGTGGGACTAAGGAGAACCAGGACTTTGTGAAGTCAAGGACATGAGTTGTGTGTGTGTGTGTGTGTGTGTTTGTGTGTGTGTGTGTGTGTGTGTGTGTGGAGACACAAGGCCATGATGGCACGCCAGGCAGCCAAACAGTATACTGTATGACCCTGGAGGCTAACGCGCCCACGCAGCTAACACAGCACAGAATAGAGTTGATGAACAATGTCAAATAACATTGAATACAATGTAACAGAATCAAATAGAACCCCAATGTTCAAATGGAATGGAATAGAATTCAATAGCGCATAAAGAAACACTGGCCAGTGTGTCTAGCCACTGCTTGAAGAAGCGTTTGTATTTTACAGTTTTACAGTATTGACAGTATTTGTTTTAGCCATGCAGGAGTCCTGTAAAGGGGCTGTAAGGGTCTGCAGGTGGGTCTTGGGCACAAGTCTAGGCACTCTGTTAACTATTAACACCAGCCATATAACACTGTTACTCATTACGCCTGTTGTTCTTGGGTCTGCTGCGCATGTGTGTGTGTGTGTGTGTTTTTACACCACGCAGGGTGTTTGAAACCTTCCTCCCTCCGCATCATAATTCTGCCATCCGTGCGTTCTTCCTTTCATCCTTCTCTCGCTTCCTTGTCTCCTACACAGTCAGGCGTGACTCCTCCGGATGCGGACTCCTTCCACGTTCCTTCTTCGGCGCCGCTATAAAACACAAAAGCTGTATATCTGTCTTGTTCGACGTGAGAAGAAACAATGTGCCCTTGGTACCCTAGGCCAGGTCAAAAGTCCAATATGTAGAGGACACTGATGTTGATAGCACGTGTCGTGTTCGGCCAGACACGGTATTGCACAGTGTCACAAGGAAGCACACAAATTGGCACTGTGTTTTGTGGCATTCACACATATAGCTACTGTATGTGGTGTGTAGAAGCATATGCAGTGTTTAGAGTGTGTGACTGTAAACACTCTAATCTGATCTAAATCAGACCAAGGTGAAGATTCGTATTTTCATATAAAAATATTATTAGTAGAAATTATTCCACATTAGCAGTTTGACACTTCTTGGTGGATGCAAGGTGTGTTGATCGTGCGTTCTGTTGGCTGGCAGTAAACAAAGTATTTTCTAGCCAACTATTGTCTTTATAACTTGTTCTCAGATGATACAGCTCTGAAGTGAGCTAGCAAGGAGGTGTTTTCCAAGTCAACACCTCCACAATAGGGCTTGCTATCACAAGTGTAGTGTCAGTTGTTCACATAAACCTTTGTAGTGTAGCTCACCTGTGCTGTGAAAGAACTAGTTTAACTATATATTTTCAATAATAAAAGCATAATATAAAGGATCAGTTTGGTAGCTTTTAACTCCAGATCACACCTAATTTGATCACAGATCGAAAACTGTGATAAGTGGGTTATTTTTTTAGTCGCTCATGTCTTTGTGCATTTCACATTTTTCCTGTCCCTTAGCAGACAGCAGGCAACAGTGTTGTAGTTTTAGTAGTTCTGAGAGACATCTGGCTATTCCATGAGTTTCTTGTGTGGTGTGATTTATATATACTGATATATATATATTTTTTACATTAGATGCATGTTGACTTGCAATGTAAGCCCATAGGTGACTTGTATAGTTTCTCTGTTAGTGAAGCATTGGTCAAATAATGAAACTGGGTTTAATATTTTGGTATATTGGTAACATTTTGGGAATTTATAATATTTTGTTGAGAATGTGCATTATCTTCACAACCTAGGTCCTGTTACAAAATGTTAGATGAAAATTAACCCCTGGGTAAATTGTGTTTGAGATTGAGATACCTGAGCCATTGTGTTCAGATTACAATAAAAATGTTTTAACCTGTCGGAAACCCCAATTATATCATACGCACACAACACAGTCGCCATCATCATTCTCCCACTTGTTATTAATGCTGCAGGTCATCATAAGATAACAGTCCCTTGATTCCCCTGCATTATCATAGCATGCTAATCTTGGCGTGTATATCAGTCAGTCCAGACCAAAAACCCCAGGGAAACCCCCCCCCCAATCCCCCCCCCCCAGTCCCAGCCTGACTGTAGCATCTTCGGGATAGAATGCTGTGTGCTCCCTGGTGTGTAAACATCAGGCTTACTGGAGCCAGCACCCATAAGCTGCGGACCATGGTCTATCAAAACAAACCTCAAACAATAGCCAGGGTTTATCTTTGTGTCATTTATGATAGTGACAGGAGTCAAACTAGAGAATGCTGAATGGAAGTGAATAATAATAATAAGGCATTTTTACTTTAGGTTGCAGGTTAATACCCTTTTATTTTACCCATATCAATTGTAAACGTGACCTGGAATAATTATTCACTGTTTCAAAAGGTGATTTATAGTCCACAACGCCTTCCCTGAGCTTTGGTGTTGCATGCAGCCGTAACCGTATTTATATTAGGGCTACAATGAAAATATGTGGTTTCTTGTGAAACCAGCAATGGACGTGACTGACAAGTGGATGTAAATCAGGCTGATCATGGCCCGAGCCAATGGCAGCGAAGACTTCCATGTCTGTCCTGACCTCCTTTGTTGCAGTGTTATGTGCTTCCGATCCCCTTTATATGTCACAGATTCAAGTAAGGAGGCCAAACATGGCCACCGGAGGTGAATCTAGATGCTTTTAAGACAAACGGGGACAAGGCATATATATTTACAGTAAGTTGAAGCATTTGAAAGCCATCTGGGTTTGCGACACATTGTCTTTTCTGTGGCGGGGACGCGAACCAGGCTCATATTATACTCCCACCATGGGTAAACACGCAAACACAGCAAGCCACTGCTCCGCATGGTACAGCACACACAGCCACAGGCAGCACAAAAGGAGGTGCATGACTGGTGTGTTTGAGGGAGATCTGATAAAAGCATAATTGGAGCATGCAGAATGCATATGTGTTTCAGTCAAACAAAAGCCCCGGTCACACCATAGAAACTGCCTCTCAGTGTTTTCATTGTCTGGCAACTGAGAAAGTGAAGTGTAGAGGTAGCGAAACCCAAGTCACACTGAGTGTGTTTAATGAGTGAATTTGTGTGTGTGTGTGTGTGTGTGTGTGTGTGTGTGTGTGTGTGTGTGTGTGTGTGTGGCGAGGTTGTATGGTCATGGAAGGACAAGGGCCCCACAATGTTGGCCCTCGTCTGGCAGAGCTCATAGACATTTTTTCACTGGGACTAAAGTCTTATCAGATCTCAGAGAGCCTGTTTGTTCCTCGGGCCTGAAAGGCACACACATTTTCCACATTCACTCTCGCCTGTTCTAACATAAGGGCAAAGTTCTAGGGCAGTATACCACACATTTCAATTCCATTTCTGCCAGCCAATTCATATTATGAAATACTGTTAAAGGCACACGGTTGAGTCCAGTTACAAATCAGCATTACAGCCATGTTGTTTTGGTTTGCAACTCAGCTGAATAATGAGCATTAGTCTTTTTTTAGATACTCAAAGACGTAACTCTCGAGACATAACCTTACATTATAGATCCCGCTAGTCTTGATAACAGTACCGATAAGCTCCAACCTTATTGATATTCAGGTTCGACATTTGGAAACCGGCTCCACATAGAACTGGGTCTCGATCCCCATCTCTACTGCACCTATATTGGCACCATTCGCACCAAATACTTCCCTTCCTCCATCCATACTGTAACCATGGGTGATCATTAATTAAAATAGAAGTGGTAACTGCTGTAACAAAATGAAGGAGTGTATTTTTAAGGATATCTTTTACATTTAAGACAGCTTTCTCTGTAGTCTCGTTTCAGACATGGTTTCAACCCATTGTACAATGTTTCCTCTAATTTCCTCCTGCCAAACAAACACAGCCCTCTCCTATCTGCCTATAGCAGCAGAGAGCTGATGGACCCTGAGAACACTTGAGTGGGCTCGCCATTTGCAAGACCTGGCATCTGCTCCGCCCATCCACCGCTGACTTTCTGCAGAGCTTATTATGCCCGGCTAAAATGTCCTTTACCTCCCCATCTCTTACTCTCTGTCTTTACTCCGACAGTATCTGTGATGTCAGCTTGGCCAAGGCTGTTCCTTACAGTGCAGGGCTCCAAACAGCTGATTCAGGGAAAGTCACAAAGTGTACTGGAGATGTGACCTTCTCTCCTGTAAGACAAAACACACAGAGGGCTTGGCCCAACTGGGAGCATAACTTGGAAACAATAACAAGACTCTTGAAAGCCATAGAGGAGATGAGGCTTGGTTTTCCACAGATGGACGTTTAGACTGTGACTCAGTCTGTGGATGGATTAGATCAAACCCATGTTCAAAACCTGTTTAGGTTGTGGAGCTAATGCATACAAAGCGCTTGCATCCAATCTTGAAAAAAAAGTAGAATAGGCTATATATATATATAAAAAAACATATTTCCGACTATTTTGCAGATAAGGTAAAATATAGTCCCTTTTATCTCAAGGACATAACCATGCAATGTATAATAAGTTTTGTACAGGGTATTGCTGTAAAGCCAGTGCAGAAAGCATTGTATTTGCAATGTAGCAACACCTTTTGTTAAGAATGTAATATAGCTAACTATGCTGAATATCAAATGTATTTTGATTTTAGTGTAGGCCTACCTATAAATATGTAGAGTGTATTTGTATTTTTCTTCCATAAATTATTGAATTAAAACAGTAATGTATTACACAATAATTATTAAGCTCATGAATTCAATTGAGTGATAAACTTGTACTAAACCCATAGAACACTGTTTGCATTGTACTCATAATGGTTACTTGGCAAAAAAGTACATTTGTTTTAGTAAATAAATAAATATAAATAATATTAGAATTATTTATTTATTTTACTAATTAATTATGACCTGCATTACATGCATACTATTCACCTACTGAAGTTGTGTCTTCTAAAGGCAATATATAGGTCTATATCTCTGGCCTGAATATATTTTCTTCTGGTTTCCTATTATATAAGAATTGAAGATATAATGGGGAAAAAACACATATGCTGTCATATGTTGAAATGTCTCTGCAAATCCTATCTTGACATCATCATAATATCAGGCCACCACCTGTTTCATGCACATTTTTCATGATGCCACAATTGTTAAATTAATGATATATTTTTTCAAAGGTATAAGACATGGCCACTTGGACAACAAACCATCAGCAGCAGGGAACACAATTTTCATGATGTGATATTACTGTAACTGACGCCATTGGGACAGTCTGGTGAAAGAATGGTAACAAATATGAGAAAAAAGGTCAAGCACTGCCAGTGTCAGATTGACGCCATAACGCTGCGTTGATAAGGTCGAGATGTAAAACAGAAAGTGAACTCGCAAATAAAGACAATGATAAAGATAGTGATGTCTCCCTGTTTCTTAATAATGAAAACGATTTGTTGAAACCATCTTATTTTTGATATAGCGTATATAGCCTATTTATGGTCTCGTGTTTTATGAGTTTGCTCTAATGGACCACAGTGCTCTAAAAGACCATAATGGGCAATACGTTAGACTTATAGCGGCGATAATATGAGGTGGAATGTATTTGTCACATGGACGCTTCATCACACCGTTGGATGTGTAGTGTACAGTAACTGTTCCGTACGCCAAGCAGAGATGTAACAACCCTGCAGGTGAGCAGGGCATTTCAATTGTGGGCGAGTCAGGGAAGCAAGGACGCTACGCCTAATGTCCCGAATGACAAAGGTTGCTTTTACACCTGCAGCGTCCCGTTTAATCATCTACCACTCCAAAGCACACAGGCCTATACTCTGTGTTGTCTGCTGTTATAGGTGAGGCAAAGTGAAAGAGTAAAACGAACGTGTAACAAAACGAGTTGTGGCTCCTACACGCAAAAATAGTTTTCAAGTCATGATCAGACACAGTATAGGCATAATCTATTGTAGTAATTATCCATTACAACTAACAGACCCAACATCTATGGTTGAAAAAAGAGTGGGCAGTGGACTTTATTCAGGCATCTGATTGTAATATGTTTAGTTTTATAAAGGACTTTATTTAAATGTGTTTTTGTTGTTGTTGTCTAATAATTGTTGGCTTTTTTTCTGTAGTCTTTGTTTTTGTGTATTTTAATTTTTCCATATTTTGTGCTAATGGGAATGCAGAACGATATAACGGCTAAGGTTAAAAAGTGGACACTCTCAGGTAGCCCACAGTAGTTAGGCCTTAAACAATTTCAAGTTAAAATCAAGTTTAAATTCGAAATTGAAACATATACTTCAATTTAGATTTGAACTTTAGCCTATTAAATACTTTTTTATTAAAAGACACGAAGCTAAAAATATGATAATTAGCCTGAGTAAAAACAAATTAGTTTAAAACTTTATTTACACACAAATCATCAATTAATTTAATTAATGTTTAATAATTAAGATACCAATCTCTTAATTATTTAAAATAATTATGGGATGAATGAGTTAGGCCTATGTCACTAAAAAGACCCGTTCGTATTTGAATGAATGTAGCCTAATAATTTCACTATACGCCTGGTAGGTGCAAGGTGAGATGTGTCGTGTGTGTGAGATAACCATTATCAAGTCGGTACATAATGTAATGTCACCTGAAGAGGGAACGATATCATGCAATGATCAAGCATATCGAAATAGAAGTAGGCTATTATAGATTAACTAATCCTTATTTTGAACACAACATGCAGGACAAAAATATTTTAATAAAAGAAATATTTGAAATTATTAAGGTTTTGGAGAATATTAATGTCTTGTTATTTATTATTATTATTATTATTATTATTATTATTATTATTATTATATGTATTAATTTTTTATATGTATATTTATTTGTTAATATTAAACATCAAAAAATAGGTCTCCATGCCATAATGTCATAAATTAAAAAATATATAGAGATTTTACTAAAAACATATATGCTTAATACTATGAATTTTTAATAGGTCACTCGTTGGCTCTCAGTGGGTCCAGGCGTCGTGATGTTAATGTAAAATGATAGCGGGGCTGAGACTTCGCGGCGTCCACAGTGATTCGTCACCAGCCGCTCTGTCAAAAACACGCTTTGGCATCGCTGTAACAACACCTCATCTGTCAAGGAGCTGAGCAGACAGCAAAAAATCAGGATTTTGTATTCTCGCACCTCCCTGACAACTGACTCACCCAATACCCCGTGAATTGAGACAGTAGCCCGTGTGGTCACTCCCTAGAGATAATATTCGGCTATCCAAACGTGTCCAGTTCGAGAAAAAAAAAATGTAACCAGCATTTTGAGCTTTGCTGGAAGTGGACCTAATTTATAAAATGGCCTTGTGTGGAAATTAACTAATAATTATGTGCATAGAAATCCTGTGCAACAAAAATAGGGAGGGATAGGGAGAGGGAGATAAAACAAATAGCCTAAGAGGAACCCCCGAGCTTCCAACAGAACTGTGAACTGTGGCAGTTAAAATCAGAAGTTCAAAACAACATCCTCATGTAGGCCAAAGGGAGTTTACTTATTGAAGGCAACAGTCTACCAACGGTCGGAAAAAAAGTTATAGTCGTGAGCAACAAAATGCGACCTATTATTAATGTAGCAGTGCGTATCTCCTGTCCGTGCGCCGTCCAGACAAAATGTAAATAGACACAAATACCTGGTGGATTGTTCTTGGTGTGATGAACGGAGGGTTGTTTGTTAACCTTTGTGACCACGGCAGAAGACCAGCAAATGAATGATTCGATTTACACCTATCTCTTTTGATCACCTCACTCCACAATGTATATTCCCACTAAATAAATCACCGTTCAAAGTGAATACCTTTTTAAAGACAGTGGACGCGTGCTGAGAATCTACAAAGCCGAACCCATTTAGTTAAAAATAAAAACGTCTGTCTTGTATAAACTAATTATGAGCCGGCTTTCTATTGAGCAAGGCTCTATAAATAAACAAAACGAAACGCATTGCATAAATATGCCAATTTTCAGTCTAAAGTAATAATATGATTGCCATATTTTTATTTTTATTTTTAACATAAGCTACTGTATACAGCCCATTCAGAAAAAAAGTGAGATCACTGATTTTCATACTTTTTATTTGGCCAATTTAAACATTGTACAAAATATTTCTGTTGATGTTTAAGCTAAAACGATGTAATTAATCACAAGTATGTAACATTTTTTTAAACGTTTTAAATGCTAAAAGTTATTATGAGGATTTTAATATTTAACCTGTTTATATACTGCCTGAATTGTGCGCGCGACTCCAACATGATTACATTTGCAACATACTGTGATTTGAGACGTGATCAAGTGTCTGTATTTGATTGATTGGAGGGCCCAGGCTAGCACCCCCATCGCGTTTCCAGTGGAAATCAACACACTCGACGTGATTGGTCCGTCCAGCAGCTAGAAGCTGAAGCAGTCTGAAGCGCCTCCTCTCATAAACCTCGTCAGAGCGCACTAACGTTTTCTTTATCTTCGAGCGCAGCAACCGCACACTATAGGAAACTCCGCGTGCGACATATGGCACAGAACTAGCAGGTATGTAGTTCAAATAACTACTTTTTTGTTGTTGTTAATTTACAATTTTACCGTCTCGCAAATGTATATTGTTCTGGTAAAAAAAACATCTGGTTTCAGGGGTCCGGATTGTGCCAGCTGCGATACCTAAATCATTTGGGCTATTATTTTATCACTCGCCTGCCTCTTGACCTTATCTGTTATGAGTCTTATCAAGCGGTTATCTCTTTGCCACGAAGACATATTGCGTTTTGTTTCCTATCTGTAACGGTGTGCGTTTTTTTGTTGTAATTATGATGAAGCTATCGTAAGAGGGAGGACAGGAATTTCATACGGATGGACCCTCATCGTTTCGTTTAAAGACAACATGGGTTGTAGACTTCCAAGTTAATGCAAATGTCCACGACAACGCATTTTCTTTACTTGATAATTAATATTATTTCTCTGGAGCCGTTAGTTTCCAATTACATTAAAATAGTCTAATGTAAGATACAGACAACTTCCAAAACGAAACATACACAAAACGGGTTGTGGATATGGGTTTTCGCGAAATGGTGTGACTATTAAAACTAGGTCAAAATTGTAATGCTGTTCATATTTTATGTATTATTTTGTTAGAATGTTTAGTTTTGTGAGAATGGTTTGTATATAGGCCTAGTCTACTGCGGAAATAACCTGTTGCGCTGACCTCGGGAATTTTCATAAGATAATAAGTATATTCAAAAGTTCCGTGTACCTTCTAACATTTACATTTGGTTTTATTGCAGGATAGGTAGAATATACCCTTACCATTTTTAACCCTACGGCGTATGACAAGTCCTCCTGGATGGACCTGGGCGAAAACAGCTGGTCCATGGTCAAGCGAGAAGTGTCCAGCAGCCCAGGGTCACCGGCTGAAACGAACTATTTACACGGTGACAGCAGAAGGGACGGTCACGCCTCGGACGAGCTCAGGTCACCGGCCCCGCAAAACGAGCTCGACGCATTGGGACACCGACGCTCCGAGAGCAGATCACTACACTCCTACGTGCACTTCGGACACCATAACAACACTCTAAGCACCCCAGAGGACATTCAGCTCTTCACGGACTTGGACCAGGGCAACAAACTTGTTTTGTCCGGCGGGGCGCATAAGGCGAGTTTCCTCGTAGACCCGACAGATATGTACCAGACCCTAGCTATAGCGGCAGCCCAAAGCCAGACTGGATATGATTCCCCTTCTGGTGGTTATATGCACTCCAACCCCAACTCTCCAGTGTATGTCCCCAGTTCCCGAGTGGGTTCCATGATACCCAGCCTCTCGTATCTACAAGCTAGCGGCTCTACCCAGGCTAACCATGCCGTCACCAGCCATTCGGTGTGGTCACAAACGACTCCGGAGAGCCCTTCTTACAGTACCGGGAGCCCGCACACTTCCAATCGTTTCCACTACCCTCCAAGTCCGCCAATGAATAACGGGACTCCCAGAGACACAGGCTACACCAACACGCTGAATGTGAGCAGCAGGGACCAGTACAGCCTATCTCGTCCGCTCACTGGATCCTACCCCACATATTCACCTTATGTGGGCCCGCAGCTGTCGCAGTTGTCCTCGCCTTGGACTGGGGGGCCTTTTGATAACACGATGCTGCACACTTTGCAGAGCAGGGGCGCGCCCTTGATTCGAGGGCCCAACGGAGGTAGGTACATAATAGCAAACGGTTTACATCAAGAATAATGTGTCTTTAATTAAACATCTATTCGTACATTGTAGGCTTGTTGATCGGTACACGTGCAAACGCATGTAACTCTCCCTGATGTATGATTGATTATAGTCTACTCAAAATATAGGCCCTAAGCAGTATAGTCCAATAGTCGATGTACTACCGTTGTTACCGTTAACATTCTGTAGGTTGACTTCCTACATGTAAGTCGCTTTGGATAAAAGCGTATTCCAAATGCCGTAAATGTAAAAATGTAAATGTCTATGTATATCTATCTATACATATTTATAAAACATTAACATTTCAAATCACATGTCATTCGATTGGATAATATCAAACGCACAACGCAATATCGTTTAATTATTTACTGAAAATATTTTTTCCAGATATTCTCGATGATTTGGGGGAAAGTAGAGAATGTGTCAACTGCGGCTCCATTTCTACGCCGCTGTGGAGGCGCGACGGCACGGGCCACTTTCTTTGCAACGCCTGTGGCCTTTACAGCAAAATGAATGGGCTCAGTCGGCCATTAATTAAACCACAGAAACGAATGGTAAGATGAGGGGACCATTCAATTTGAGTTCCTGCTTTATTATTCCAAACAATGGATTGAGGTTATCGTTCGCAGTTCATAGGCTGCTCTTAAAATTAGTGTGATGCTATTTCACCACCTTAAATTATTGTCGTCTAGACTGTTGGACCTAACAATGATGAGTGAACTGTCACGTAGGCATTTTAGGGTCACCACAACGTTACAGTCTAAGGGGCAAAATGGTGACGGTATGAGGATAGTGACCGGTCTTTTTCTGGGAATTGTCCTGGCTGACACCTTTACTCACAGATTACGCAACGTTTTACCAACCCGCTATTTTAAAGACTGTTTAGCACATGTCAATTTATGGACAACACATTTAATCTATGGTATTTAAGTGAAATAAATTGTAGTTCTTATTTAATCAAATGGAATGGTGGATTTCATATTGACCAATTATTTCTACAAGCATGCGATTTTGGGTAACAGCCAAATATTCTGTGAATTACGAATATGGTCTTGAGACATCTCTGAACGCCACGGTTCTTGCAATAAAATATTTGCAATGTGTATTAGGCTACTGTGTTAAAAAATAATGAACTAAATAAACACAACAATCAATCAACGCATAATCTAACGAATCAATCAGTTAATGCATTATAATTTATGTACATTTCACTGTTCGCTTCAGTCGTCCTCCAGAAGAATCGGCCTGTCCTGCGCTAACTGTCAGACCAGCACGACCACCTTGTGGCGCAGGAACGCAGAGGGAGAGCCAGTGTGCAACGCCTGTGGCCTCTACACTAAACTTCACGGCGTAAGTCAAATTAAAGTGATAGTTTATTATTTATATTAACTGCAAGATAACAACTTGACAAGATAATAACATTGGCATAACAAAATGGTCATAATACATATTCATGGATAAACAATTTGGAAATATTTAACATGTATTAATTTGATCGATTTAGGTACCGCGACCGCTAGCCATGAAAAAAGAAGGAATCCAGACTAGAAAGAGAAAACCCAAAACTCCGAATAAAACAAAGGGGTCATCTAGTAAGTCCAAATGTATTGTAGAACATAAAAATTACAAATTTTCAATAGCACAGTAGGTTGCGTTTTTGGAAAAAACATGTATTGTCCTACTCTTTTAACAGTTTGCATACTTTGTTTTATATAGGCAATAACACAGTCTCCATGACTCCCACCTCGACATCCTCATCCAATTCAGAAGACTGCTCTAAAAACAGTTCTCCTTCCACGCAGGTGTCAGGGGTAAGTGAGTTTAAATAATGCCAACATTTTAATTACCATGAATATACACAGACCTCATATGGGAGGTGTCTGTTACTGTAATACATATTACTATATAAATACAGTACATGTAATTATGGGGAAATTGTAACAGAAAAAATAACAACAATGTGTTATGGAGAGTTTATCACTACACACACCGTCCACACAGTGATTAATTTTAATACAGAAAAGCAACAACAATGACAGTTATTTCTCACATAATATTACACATTGTGCTAAATTGACCAATAATGGCCATATATCTTGCGTGAGATTGTTTTTGGGAGCAAGTGCACAATTCACATTGCACATAATAATAAAATGCCCAAATATGATACAAAATTGCTAAATGCTGTCATCGAATTGTTTTTGAACCCATTTTTCATACTGTGTAATTATCACCCTTCATCTCAGGTCAGCTCATCCTTGTTGTCCAGCACTGGAGATGGAACAGGGTCCAGCTCTGCCATCAAGTATCCAGGTCAGGATAGTATGTACACCAGTGTGGGTCTCTCCCAGGCCTCCGATGTGGCTTCATCAGTCAGGGGTGAACCTTGGTGCCCCATGGCTCTAGCCTGAACATCAGGAGTATCAGGAGAGACACCAGTGCAGACGCCAGCACCTCACTTTCTCCACGTCAGGTAGCGTGGAAATATTTGGAGCTCCAGGCAGGGTCTGGTACCACCACCACCACGGAGACCCAGTAACGGAGGGGTGAGGCTCTTCCTGCAGGCTTGAATCGAACGTGGAATACTTGGGATTGATTTCACAAATTGTGTGCGGAACATAGTGCCTTCAAAAGACAAGGGAACTGTTTGGGCTAAGCAACGTTCAGCTGGGCTGCCCCAGCTGTGAATGACTTCTGGATCACCCATCGCGCAGAATCAAATGATTGTTCTTCAGTACATAATGTTGTGGATTCCCTCTGAAGAAAAAGCTTTTGCTTGGATACCAGTGCTCGATAAAGCAATATGCTCGAAGGAAATTTAGATTCTATTTTTTTTTGTTTTCTGCAACTGGAATTGAGATACAACTACCAACGCAACTTTCAATAATCAAAGTATTTATAGATCTTCAGTTGTTAAATATATGGCATTGATTGTTAATAAAGATATATAAATATAGACTAGAAACAGCGAAAGCAGTTTTGATGTCTTCTTTTATGATTTCAACTTGTTTGATAGTGAGTGGTTCTTAGCAGGGCACATTTGGACCTGCACATTTGCCACTGAAAGCTCTATGAAATGATCTGATTGAAACTAATGTGGTTTATACAGGGTATTGCTTTCTTAATGATCTTCTAAAAATAGCAAATGATCAATTACTTCAGATTATTTTGATGTTGTAAAACTTGCTGGGTAAGGTACTATTCAGAAGGCATATTTAGATAGAGATACAAGCAGTGGAGGTTCAATAATTATTTACAATTAATTAGGGGAGATCTGCTTTTAACACATTAAACACAATACTGTCAAAGAGGATGGAGGAACAAATATATTTAACAATGCAAGCATTAATTCATTCTAATTACAATAAAAATGTAAGAAATCAGCAAAGTATAACCTGACTAACACGGTGATGCCAATGAAAAGCCTTGCTTTACCCTGTAAGGATGACTGCAACATAATGACAATGTATCTTTTACATGAAAAAATAATAATGAGGGTACATTCTCTTCTCAATCTAGTTAGTTTGCTAACAAACCCTACCTTAACATTTACAGAAAAATTATGACAGGTACACAATTAAGTTTTTTATATTTCTTTGTTTGAAAAAAAATATTTTTTAACCGAAGCGGACAAATATTCAGCATCAAGGATTTGCTTTGACTTTAGATTTAGGCTCATGTCACCTTGTGATCCACCTCATCCACCTGCATTCCTGGGAGTGTCCATCTGAAGACAATCTGATGAGTTGCATTGTGAAATTGTTGTAGTATTACTTTTATTTTTCACAACTTTAATTCATCTATGGCTTGCCATTCTTCTGGACTTATTTATTTTTGAAAGATCTTGTTTATTTTAGCGTTGTTTTCTTATCTTGTTTGGGTATTTTTATGTTTTGTTTGTTTTAGAAATTACTTTATTTAAATTCTTTCAAATAAATGGTTCTGGTGAGAAAAGTGAATTTGGTGAAGCCCACTCTCTTATTGAAAAGTTTGTATTTTGAAAAATTGCAATGATTTGGATGAATCAATTGTTCTGCTTTACAGTATAGAGTAGGCTACACACAATTGTCTATATATCCTATCTTAATGAGTATTCTATTCACCTAAAACATTTTTTATTCAGTCCCCTATTAGCCTCAACAATGATTATATTTGACTAAATGTTCAAGACAATGAGGTACCTGCTTAAACAGTTACATTTAACAACAAAAACAGATCTTTTTACATTTTTATGTTTTATTATTTATGACCATGGGTTTGTTAAAAATAGGGGTCTGATTTAATCTGTAGAAAGCATTTGAACGCGCTTGTAAATTGCATATGGACATTGGTAATTTAATAAGATATAGGCTAGTTTAATCTAATTCACTAATAAACCTGATCATTCTTTTAAAATACTTTAAAAAATCAGTACATTGACACATGCAGGTTTCTTCTACAGTGGCAAAACATTGTCTGTATTTCATTAAAGCTGAATTGAACTTTTGTTAAATCCAAGACTCTTACTTACTCTTGCTTACAAGACGCCTATGTGGTCGACAACGATTGTATTTATCAGCCATTGAATTCCATTGTTTCTCAAAACGTACTTCCTCAATTATATTTTTATTGAGGAAATATTGAATTTGAGCTAATTGCCATGATCAGGTGGTAGGCAGGTGGAAGGCTGTATTCTAAAGTTGGTCATCTTTGTTTGTATAGAAACATATAATTTGGATATAAACTATATCAATGTAAAATATTTTTGAACAAAAAAAAAAAAAAAATATATATATAATATAATATATCATATTTATATATATATTTTTAAACACCACAACTATTTCATTCTTAAAACTGGAGTAACTTCAGAATACCAGCAGACATGACAATCAGCTTTGCACACACATTAGAATGTTTTTGAGAAGCAATGGTGGACAATGCATGAAAAACTATGCTGGTCAGGGCCCATTGGCTTGCTTTTTGTCTGTTTGTGGATTTACTGTCGAGCCAAGGATGCAACAGAGTCAAGGGTTTCAAGTTAAATTCTGCTTTAAAGCAAGTATTTATTCAGACAGATTTCATTGAGGCTTCTCTGCTGTCCTTTTGAACCACCAGCACAAAGTACCTGTCACAATGTTTGGAGTATTTAAGCGAATATGAGTAATACCACCAGTAGACGAAAAGATTTTAGAGTCGGCGAGATTTATGTCCAGGCTTAACGCTATCTTCTTGCTCTTTGACATATTGATTTAGGTTAGTTTATTGAGTGTTGAGGAATGTACATTTGGAGAGGAGTGTTGCCATCCTATGAATGGCTTGTCCAGGCATTTTGGAGTTCAAAGTCTTTTGAAATCAAACCATGCATTTTCTCAAAACATGGTCCCACGCAAATGTTCTCTCTCCAAAATATTAGCTGAGGTGTTCTGTAGACCACCAGGCATAAGAACCAGGAGGAGCATGTGTTTCAACCAGACAAATAACAAATATGCCATTAGTTAAATGTGTAAATCAGCCTAGTGCTAAACTATAGCAAATATTTCTAGGTTTCAAAAATGTATGTGGTGGCCCCAGCTTGTGTGACTGGTATCCATGGCATAATACAGGAGGAAATATAAACACAACTTCACAGAGGCCCTGCCTATTAACCTGACATACCAGAGGAATTGTCGTCACAAGTCCATCTGGGGAGCCGTACATTGAAACTGTTGGCTGCACTTTCAAAAAAATACTTGGCAGTTGATTGGATGAACCTGGTCGTTTTTGCTGTCGGCACCTTGGTCGGCACACCTAAACCACGCATATATAACTATAAACACAACGCTGATTGGAAAGTTCAGTTGCTACTCGGACACACTTTCCAGACTAATTCTCACGGTCAGTCACTATGGCAACAGGCCAATACTGCTGTCTAAGAAGGCATGCACTAAGAAGCATAGAGGAAAGAGGGTGGTCAGAAATTAAGACAGTGTTGATGCAAGCCAGTCAATACATGTCAATCAATCAATGATCAGCCAATCAATGAACAAATATTTCACAATGGGAGAAATGCTCTAAATAATAGTGGAATACGTTAATGTATTCAGTGAAAGACAGACAGCAAGACAGGGAACATCTAACAATCTTGATAGCAGCGCAAAGTTGAAAGTCCTCAGGCGAGCCAAGGTAAACAACAGCCACCCTGGCAGTGGACAGCAGCAGACTAGCTGGCTGGGGACACACAGCAGGCCACAGGGCTGTGTGACCATGGAGCAGCCACACAGCGGCTCCCCCGGGAGAAGACCGTTGATCTTTCCATGTTGGCTTTCAAAAGAAGGCCTGTGCCGGCCCTGCCTCCGGAAGAGATGGTATCTCTGACTCAGCCCTTTTGGGTTTCCTCGACAGACAGAGGGCACCTTTGGATACTAAACAAGTTTCACTATAGAAGCACATGGTTGGATATAATTATTTGATGGAAATACTCTTTCTGGATAAAAATAGGTTTTGGGGAATGTTCATTTTGTCAGAAGAGTACTGTTGATGACATGTATGTTGTATCAGCTGCTTCACAAAATTAGAAAGAATATGCTTTCTCTCCTCCATATGCGTCATCAATACAGTATTAGTGACTTACTCACAGGAAGTAGCTACCCACAAAACAAACATGCAACACAACGGCTAATGTTAATGTTAATGATTACTGGATATGTAACTTATTTTCAAGCTATATTCACCTAAAGTCATCAACAGCAAACCCATTCTTTAGGGCCTCAATGGTGAACAAATGGATTCCTGTAACACATAGACACTGTATAAGTGTGATTGTGGTCTGTAATGGTGTCCCTCAATTGGAGTTTCAATAAAAAGAATTCAGAGATTTTCTTCTTGGGTATTATAGATGTACACTAGATGAATTTGTACCTTCCCAAAATGTGAAGTTTTGAAATACTTATTAAATATTGCAATATATGCACATTAAATAACAATTTCACAGCACTGGCGGTGTCAGAGGGGTGTCCAGGGTGGCACTCCCCATCCCTGATATCTGATTGGCCAGCCTAACATTTTATTGGCTAACACTGGCAGTTTGACATTTAATTTCTAACCTGATGCGCCGTGCAGCAAAGTAATCTGGAGCCTGCAATTTTGCATAGTTTTACATTTCGGATCATATCTTCAGAAGGGAAAATGGTATAAAGACTTTTATATAGTCTTTTTTGGCATCGTAGAGGCTGTACAACACGATGACGAAATCAGACATAAAATATGCCTTGTATAATGGATTCTCGTAGGTTTCTATTCATGGAATAGGTTTAATTTTCGTGTCATAATCCAGATACTGTGCTGAAGAGAAGGGTATATGATATGTGATATTTGGCATAACATCGACTGTACAGGACCACGCCAAAAGTGTCTATAAAATGCCTCGCATTATGCTCTCTCAAATGTTGCTGAAACACCATAGTATATATTTCATATCCTATCTTCAGCATGGTAAAAGATAAAATATCACAGTGCCAGACACTCCGCTGAAGAGAACAATACATGGCATGTGTTATTTGGCATAACAGGGCTTGCACCAGAAAATGCCAAAGCTGTCTAGAAAATCTCTTGCCTAAAAGCCAAAAAATACACCCTGAAAAATAAAGGTACAACATTGTACATTTTGATACTAAAAAGACAGAAATTTAAACATATAACACATAGAAACACATAGAAATAAATATATAAAAGCATACCACATAAATAAAACTCATGGCTTATAAATAAGAGCACAAACACATTATTGAACATTATTCTGTATTTCAATAATTTTTGTGTTTGAGAGTTTGAACATTTGTCAAGACAGGGGGGAATTAACATTGAAACAAAACTATACACAATGTTACAATCTTTTATATAATAAAAACACAAAATAATATTGCATAAAATATTAACCGCCTATTATTTTGTGTTTTCAAAAACATAAACAGTGAGTTTTGTTTCTCAGAAATATTTTGTGATAGCAGTCCAATTGTAGCTGAGAGGTGCTGATATCAGAAACATAACACACTTGATAATAGCTATTACATAAATAAGCATATATTACTGTAAATTTATATATATTACTAGCTGTTGTTGTTGTTTGTTATTATGTGTATATATGTAGGATATCCATAGGTCCATATTATATGTAATTGTTTTTAAAACTGAGTAGGTCTATGTAAGTACAGTACTGTGTGAGAAAAAAAGTTGAGCTGCAGGTCTGAATTCTGGTTATTCATATGATGTTTAAGAATTATATCCATAGTGGACCACACTCTCAACCCGAAGAACTCTGGGTTAAGTTAATTATATCTTCTACTTCAAATAAGAAATCATAAGATGTGTTCATGCTCTTTAGATGCCAGGCTAATTGTCTGTCATGGTCTATGGACCCCCTGAAATAGCCTTGGCCACCCCCTGGCCACCCCATAGTTAAAACTCTAATTACGCCGCTGAGAGCCAGTGGAAAAGCAGTTCATGGTAGCATAAGTGTTGCATTCAGAAAAATAGTACTAGGAAGCAGTCAGACACTTTAAAGTAAGAATGACTTGGGAGTAAGTAAGTAAGTAAAATGTATTTATATAGCACATTTCACAGATAAAAATCACAAAGTGCTTCACACTTGTAAGGGAATACACAGCAATATAAAATACAAGACAGCACATGACACAAATAAACAACCAAACAAATGCACATAAACAATACATGTCAGACCTCACCACCCTACAGTCTAACTAAAAGCATCCTTAAATTAAACAGTATTCAACTGTTTTTTTTAAGTTTTCACCAAATCCAAGCAGCGTAGGAAAGGAGGCAATGCATTCCACAACCTAGGTGCCAGAGCCTGAAAAGAACTGTCCCCTCGAGTTTAAAAATGAGTACGGGGAACAATTAAAAATCTCTGACCTGTTGATCTGAGACTACGAGAGGACGTGCACAGCTGTATCAGGTCAGAGATATAAGGGGGCGCTTCTCCTTGTAGGGCTCTAAAAGTAAGTACCAAAATTTAAAAAATGCATTCTAAATTGCACTGGTAACCAGTGAAATGAAGCTAAAACCAGTGTGATGTTTAGTGCATGTTAAAAGTCTCGCAGCAGAGTTTTGAACATTCTGGAGGTGATAAAGCTGTTTCTTATTCAGACAGATGAAATAAAAGCATGAATGATCATCTCAAGTTCTGCTTTAAACACCAGGGCTCTTATTTTAGATATGTTCCTTAATTGAAAGAAGCAGTTTTTAATTAGTTGTTTTGAGTGTTGCTCCATGGACATGGCTGAATCAAAAACAACACCTAAACTCCTAAGACTTGGATGCACAGATGAGCCTAAGGAACCGATATGTTGCTTGATCTAAGGAATACTTTGCTCAAGGGCAATGATTAAGGTTTTAGTCTTTGCAGAGTTCAGAAGTAAAAAGTTATAATTTAACCACTGCTTGATACTAGTCAGACAGTTGATTAGAGGACAATTCGTGTAACTCAGTAGGCTTAAAAGAGCAGTACAACTGAATATCATCTGCATACAGATAATAAGAAACCTTGATAAACAGGCAGATTATCTTTCCTAAAGGCAGCATGTACAAAAGGAACAGAATTGGTCCCAGAACAGAACTCTGATGTACCCCACTTGGTAGGTCAGCAGTGTTTGACATGATATTGTTTATAAAAACACTAAAACTTCTACCAGAAAGGTAAGAAGAAAAACAATTCAAAACTGCACCAGATATCCCTACCAGACCCTGAAGTTTATTAATCTTAATATCATGGTCAATAGTGTCAAAAGCAGATGTAAGGCCCAATAAGACTAACACTGTGTGCTTCCCAGAATCCGCTGACATCATAATATCACTAGAAACTTTAAACAGTTCAGTTTCCGTAGAATGCTTTTTGCGGAATCCTGACGGATATTTGTCAAAAATGGCATTCATCTCTAAAAAAGTAGTAAGCTGCTCAGCTACCACTTTCTCTAAAATCATAAAAGGAAGTTTAGATATTGGCCTGTAATTCTCAGCTTGTGATGAATCTAAACTGGGCTTTTTAAGAACAGGTTCAACAACAGCATGTTTAAAAAGGTTGGGAACTACACCAGTTGAAAGGGAGATGTTGATCATTTCCACCACACAGAGGCCAATAGAATCAAAAGCCTGCTTGAACAACACAGTTGGAATAACATCACTGTGACAAGAAGAGGGTTTCAACTTCACTAGCAGAGCGGTGACATCATGTAGTGTCACTGGTTTAAAGGAGAGCCATGAGTCATATAACAAGGACAAGCCGAAGCACATGCCTTGTTATAGGCAGGTGGTGGTACGATACTTGCCCTGATATCTCTAATCTTATCAACAAAGAAATTAAGGAATGCATTACTGTCTGATGTAGAGAGTACTGCATTTTGAGGGACAGGTGGCGAGACAATTGAATTAATGGTCTCAAACAAGAATGTTGGGTTTTTCTTATTAGAGGATATTAGCTGAGTGAAATATCTCGATCTAGCACTTTACAGCACTGCATTTAAGGAATCTGTTAATTCCCTAAAATAAAGCCTATGAACTTCAAGTTTAGTTGATTTCCACAAGCGCTCTATTTTTATACGTTTACTTCTACAACTCTGGATGGATTTATTTATCCAGGGGCAGTACTTTTTAAGAGAGACTATGTTTGACTTCATAGGTGCCACTTCATCTAAAATTGCTAAACAATGGCTGTTGAAAGACTGAGCATAAATATTTGCATCACTACAACCCCTTAGTGGATGGATCAAACAAGCTAGAAAATAACTAGGGGGGATAGAGAGGATATGTGCTTGAACACTGCCAATGGAAATGTGATGAAGGGGTAAAGGTAGGCCTACAGTGTACTTCAAGTGGACAGTGAGAAGATGGATATGACTCAGTGGAGAAAGGGTGACTATCCCACAGTACACTCACCTTACTCTGTAACCCCTTGATCTGAAAGTGGAACTAATGCTGCCTGTGGGCATACTGCACTTGATCAAAGGTCTCAAAGTAGACCTTCACAAATACACTCAAATACAAGTGAAAACATACTTTAGTTTCAGTGAGTGTAAAGTGTGCCAAAGGATTCCATTTAGTCAATAACCAAATAAAAATGAAAAAGAAACTCATAATAGAAAATAGAAAATTAGAACACATTACTCATGACTAACTTTTTTTAAATGATAACCTAATTCCTACACTCCCAATGAGATCAGTCACTCATATGTGTTTGTTTAATGTCTTGTTCCCTTTTCTGGAAATTAAGATGACTATACCATAAGGGAAATGTGTGTATGTTTATAAAGCAACTCTTCTTCCATTCACAAATGCAATACATCCTTATCAACTTGAGAGTTTTAAATAGTGTCAAAACAATAGTTTAATTTGCACACATAGATAACAATATTTTTGTGACCTTTGTGACTGTAAATTACGTCTATTGGGTGTGGTCTTTGACAGCAGTGTGATGAACTTTGATCATTTACCATCATTTAACATTTTTGTGCCAAGACCCACCAAGAGAGGACAAATCTATTTAGAGACCCACCAAACACCATGTACCAGTAACGTAATTTTCAAAAACTCGCCAAATATTTTTGAACAGAGCGCTCCAATATCTGTGGTGTGCACACGGCTAAACAGGATTTCATCCAATTAGGAGTAGGCTATTTTTCCACAAACTTACTCTTGACCAACGAGTGGAAAACTCATGGTAATGGTAAAGCACGGAAGCCTTTCATTTATATTCTTCATTCATTCAATGGCCGCTTGAAATTCACTCCCACTCAATGACCCACCTGTGGGTCACGACCAACAGTTTGAAAACCCCTGCATTAGAGAACATAATTTAAATAATAATAATAATTTATTCATAAATAATAATTTTAATGGTTGGGTTGGCTTCCATCAGGCAGATCTAGACGGATCTCGACAAAAGACTAAAGACTCCGGTACTGTAAGCCCTCAATTTACCTAATTATTATTGTTTATCTTTAATCTTTCTTTGTCAGGAAAAAGCTAACAAACACTTCCACATGGTTACCAGTTCCCATATATTTATTACCGTTAGTAGTGTTTTGCAATGATGCAAACACCATGAACTTAGCTGTACACATTATGCTAATGTTAGCTTACGTTAGATGCAGATATTCTGAAGTAAACTAACGTAATCTTATTATACTTTTATTGACACCAATTCATAAATGCTTTGCGATGTTGTCCCTCAATTTAAGTAATCATGTCCTTAAATTATAACGTACAGTACCTGTGTTAGGTGGTCCTATGCTACGATGTGTTAGTCTACACTAAT
>JAODLL010026197.1:0-24348 GCA_026546735.1 Forbesichthys agassizii | reverse complement strand
TCCACACTGTTGGTACAGGCGGACATCTTGGATTAGTGTTTAGACTAGTCCTGCTCCTCTACACTGTTGGTACAGGCGGACATCTTGGATTAGTGTTTAGACTAGTCCTGCTCCTCCACACTGTTGGTACAGGCGGACATCTTGGATTAGTGTTTAGACTAGTCCTGCTCCTCTACACTGTTGGTACAGGCAGACATCTTGGATTAGTGTTTAGACTACACTACAATCCTGCTCCTTTTATTCCATTTGAATTGTGACACAAGTACGGTCAAATATGATGTTTGTCTATAAATAAAGATTTTCAAGGCTACAAACCCATAAATCGCTAAAGTGACGTCATGACGTTCAACCCAACCATAACCCATAAGCAGAAGAAAGTATTAATTTAGTAGCTGAAGTTCACTGAGCGGTTACACATAAACAAAATATTAATTTACAGTCTTACAAACGGCGTCGATCTTGACTTGAACAATTACAGTATATTTTAAATAGACAAACATGTACTTTGTGTCACAATTCAAACGGGATAAAAAATGACTTCGCTTCTCGCCGTCGACCACCATACTGTACATCCCATAATGTCCCATAATGCTGACGGGACTTGGGCTCTCTGCTGTATAGCAGGACCGAGGCACCGACCTGAAGTTGCTCTCGCTGTAGCGGGAGCCGTTGCCGTGACGCGGCTTGGCCCTCGCCTCCACGGACAGGAAGTTGGTGATGTCCGGGTACACCAGGCCGTGGCCGCGCTGCACCACGTCTGGAGGGGCCGTGCCCCCCCCTTTCTCCTCCTCCCCCCTCTGCAGGCCGACCAGGCTGGGCTCCCGCTCCCCGCCGCAGGAGGAGGGGGAGGGTAGGCTCCGCCCTTCCCCCCCGTACTCCTCCCCGTCGTCTTCATCCTCCTCCTCCGGCGGCAGCAGCTCCCCCGACACCCCGCCCTCAAAGTCCGACGTGGTCTGTCCCGTTTCCGTGGTGATACTGATGCTGATGTCGGGGCTGCGGTCAGCGGCGGCGGCGGCCATGTTGGAGGGGTCCCACGGGGCGTGCTCGGACGAGAGGACGCGCCGCTGCCAGCGGAAGTCCGCCTCGTTTATCTCCACGGATTCGCGCGTCGACTCCGCCCCTTCCTTCAGATCGTCCATTCGGCGGAGGAGGAGGCGGGCCTGTGGAAGAGAGGTGAGCGGGATGTTAAGTTGAGCTCTCCAGGTTTATCAGCAGGACCAGGAGCAAGTACAGGAAACAGGAAGTCCAAAACATAAAGTAACGTAACTGTGTGTGTGTGTTTCATCTAATGAGCTGGCTCAAACTGTATCTACCTTTATTCTTTTACTAACTAACTAACTAACTAACGTAACTGTGTGTTACTTTTCATCTAATGAGCTGGATCAAACTGTTGTTAATGTCTCCAAACCATGTATCTAAAACCAGTATCTACCTTTATTATTTTACTAACTAACTAACTAACTAACTAACTAAGGCGCAGACAACAGAACGTTGTAAACAGGACGCAACTGTGTGTGTTTGTTTTCATCTAATGAACACTATACTTTTTTGGTTGGTTTATCAGGAATCAAGTGTTTTACTGGCTCCAGGAAAAAATAGGTGAATGTAAACAAAACCATTGCCACTATTAGCGGTACCTGCTCGGACTGCAGGCCATGACCGAGGGCGAGCTGGTCCAGGGCTCCCAGGAGGGCGCAGGCACAGGCCACGGAGGAGTAGCAGGCCTCCATGCCCCCCTTCACACATGCCTCTGTCACACCATCCATCACCCTGCAGACACCCACACATCGCACACACACACACACACACACACACACACACACACACACACACAGAGTAAGCACATTTGAAAGTAGGTGAGGATTGGGAGATGTGTGTGTGTGTGTGTGGGGGGGGGGGGTACCTACAGCTTGAGCCGGTCCAGGTGAGACTTTCTCTTGGAGAAGGAACGCTTCCTGCTGTCTGGCTCGGCGACGCAGGGGCCCGCTAGGTCATACAACCTCTGTGGGCTTCCTAGGATCTACACATGCACGCACGAACACACACACACACACAGGCGAGCATAAATACTCAATGAGATATACACACAAGCACAGTATGTAACATTTGCTATTTTCTATCTTTTCAGTCTATAATATAAGAGCATTTGTTCAAGATGAGCGTATGAGAGTTTGTACGAGAGCATGAGAGAATATGTCTGCATCACCATAGACTGTATAAATAATGCACGTGACATCACAGCAAGGCACATGCCTGGTGGGGTGCAGACAGCCACCTCACCTTGACGGCGTGTCTCTATTTGTAATGACATGCATCTGTATGTGTGGTCCCAACGGCGACTCCTGACTATGTATAGTAAATAAAATCAACTAATTCTATATTCATATTAGATCCATCATTTTGCAAGTGCATAATGATCTATTTTACTGCCACGGTGGTCACTATGTTTACATATTAAGTTAGCGTCTGTGCAGCTTGCTTGCTGGCCAGCAGGTGTCAGTATACATTAACAATTAGGCCATTTAGCAGAGGCCTCCATCCAAAGCAGTGATCGCCAATCCTGAATCAATACATCAGTACGTTTCAGGCAGATAAACACTTTGATAATCAATGCTACGGCAAGTGTACGTCTAAATATTATCAGTGGGCATAAACTAACCAGCATGTAAACACTCTTAACAACCCCTGTAAGACCCATTTTAGTTTAAAGAAAACATCACTTAGCGGTCCAAACACATTAGCAAATTTTTATTTTTATTTTTAAGACTACATTTACATAGCCAAAATGTTATATTGTCTTGCCATTGATAGTAAATGTGTTTTTTTTAAAGAAACATTTGTATATGTGTATATTGGAGAGCTAAGTGACGTAATTTTACAACAAGGGGTCTTAGAGGGTTAACCCTGGAAGACCCATTTTAGTCCAAAGAAAACATCACTTAGAGCTCCAATAACACATTTACACATTTTTATTTGTAAGACTACATTTACATTGCCAATAGGTTATATTGTCTTGCCATCGGTAGTAAATGTTTTTTTGTTTGTTTAAAGAAACATTTTTAAATGTGTATATTGGAGAGCTAAGTGACGTTGGATATTTATCACCTTGGGTCTTACAACGTTAACCCTGACTGACCTTTCTCAAAATCACTTTATTTCAGTGTAGGTGCGCTTAACATTTAAGTATTGTCACATCTATCCGTCTAAGCATCCTCACACATTCATCTAAATCAGTGGTCCCCAATCCTGGTCCCAGAGGGTCGCTTCCCTGCATGTTTTAGATGTCTCCTTGCCCCAACACACACAAATGATTTAAATTATTAGCTTGTTATAAGGACCCGTTCATTTGAATCAGCTGTGTTGGAGCAGGGGTACATCTAAAACGGCTGCAGCGCTCTAGGACCAGGGTTGGGGACCCCTGATCCAAAGGGACTGAGTGCTCCAAATAGCCAGTAGGGGTGCGGTATCTTGCTCGAGCATGCTTTTAGGTTAGGTATAGTAAATGACACATTCATGGCAACCCCCACCTCCTTCATGATGCGCACGGCCTCCGTGCGGTGCTGTGGCGGGGGGTACAGCAGGATGCGGTGGTACATTGACTGCAGCACAGGCTTCATGGACTCCACACAGCCCACCAGACGCACCAGCTCCGCCGCCACGTAGCACACCGTCCGCACCACCGGCGCGATCCTGGCGGGGGCGCTGGAGGAGCAGCCGGAACCCCTGCCCTGGTCGGACACGCCCCCGACAACGGAGTCTGCATCCTGGCTGCTGCCTGGCAACAGTAGCCAAGGAGAGGTTTTAGGTCTTATTTATACTTTGTATTCATATAAAATTATGAATTATTACAAATATTACATTCTTCATACTTATAACTGTATTAAATAATTAATTATTACATTCTTTATCATTTAATACTTTATAAAATAATAAATAATTACAAATATGACTCTTACAATTCTTTATTGATTAATATACATTTTGTTATATCTTTATATTATATAAAATAATTAATTATAATGATTACATTATTTCTACATAAATCTGTATTAATTGATATACTTTATAATGTATTCTGTGTAAATTAATGAATATTACATTCAAAAGAATTTCTGTTGGGCTACCACTATTTACAAGTTTTTAGTACTATTTAGTACAATTATATTTTAGCCTACTGAATGGTCGTGAAAGCCGTTTCGTTCTGGAAGCTTATAATATCGTCTCTGGGTGCAACATTCGCAGGAAAAAGGCTGTTAGCACATGTAAATTTAATTATTTAAAGATTATAGCTCTTTCAGTTTGTATATTCATAGTAAAATAATCCTAAACATTTCACTAAAACATCTGGTCTCTGTAATAAAGTAATGTTTTGCAAATACAAAGAGCTAGTGAGAAATGTTGTTAATGCTAGTTTGAGTTTGCGATGATAAACTACACCTTGAGCGAGTCTCTCTGTGGGCCGGTCTGGCGCCCCCATGTGGTTGTAGTGGGAGGTGATGGTTTTGTCATGGACGGGGTTTCCCATGATAACCACTAAGGACGGACACAGTTGCTTCCTGATAGCAAGGGAATATTCAGTATTTGTAAGTAATTTAAACCTTCTGGCTTCAGAAAAATAATGTTCAATTGCTGTAAAGTATAATGTATATTTCAATAGAATGTGTTTAAAAAATTATATTTTTTCAAGAGGCAAGAAATTATGTTAAACAAGCTAATATACTGCATAGTTTACATGTTAGGTACTTGGTTCTGTGCAGGATTATTACGTTAATGTGTTGTACCTTACTTACCATATGAGGTCTGTAAAACCTCTGGACAGGTGCATTGTGGGAGGACAGCTACTAAGCATGGAGAGAATACACTCCAGGAAGAGAAGCTGAAGCAGCTGGTTATCACTGGGAAGAACACACACGCACACACACACGCACGCACTATAAATACAGTAGATTAAATTACAATAAATAAAGTGCTTTTTTACATGAACAGTTATTTGGGGTCCTGACAACATAATCATTAAATACCTGATGATGTTGTGAAAAACTTTGTGAAAGAGCACATGCTGATAATAAATCTATGCATCACAAACATGTAGTCAGTTCTCACACTTAGCATTTCCTAATCTATGCTCATCATTTTATAACAAGAACATCTTAGTCTCTTATAATTAATATTTTCCTCACAAAAACGTACTTAACCTTAGCTTTAGCCTTAGCTTTAGCCTAAGCCTTAGCTTTAGCCTTAGCTTTAGCCTTAACCTTAGCCTTAGCCTTAGCTTTAGTCTTAGCCTTAGCCTTAGCTTTAGCCTTAGCCTTAGCCTTAGCTTTAGCCTTAGCTTTAGCTTTAGCTTTAGCCTTAGCCTTAGCTTTAGCTTTAGCCTTAGCTTTAGCATTAGCCTTAGCTTTAGCCTTAACCTTAGCTTTAGCCTTAGCTTTAGTCTTAGCCTTAGCCTTAGCTTTAGCCTTAACCTTAGCTTTAGCCTTAACCTTAGCTTTAGCCTTAGTTTTAGCCTTAGCTTTAGCCTTAACCTTAGCGTTAGCCTTAGCTTCAGCTTTAGCCTTAACCTTAGCTTTAGCATTACCCTTAGCTTAAGCCTTAGCCTTAGCTTCAGCTTTAGCTTTAGCTCTAGCTTTAGCCTTAACCTTAGCTTTAGTCTTAGCTCTAGCTTTAGCTTTAGCCTTAGCTTCAGCTTTAGCCTTAACCTTAGCTTTAGCATTACCCTTAGCTTTAGCCTTAGCCTTAGCTTCAGCTTTAGCTTTAGCTCTAGCTTTAGCCTTAACCTTAGCTTTAGCCTTAGCTTCAGCTTTAGCCTTAACCTTAGCTTTAGCATTACCCTTAGCTTAAGCCTTAGCCTTAGCTTCAGCTTTAGCTTTAGCTCTAGCTTTAGCCTTAACCTTAGCTTTAGTCTTAGCTCTAGCTTTAGCTTTAGCCTTAGCTTCAGCTTTCAACAGTCACTGTACCTATCAACGGACTCCAGCTTCTCGCAGAACACCGTCAGGACTGTTACCACGTCCTCACACAGAGCCTGGCTGGTGGGAGAGATATCTGCACAAACAACCCACATAACACATAACACACACACACACACACACACACACACAGACCAGAGATGTTCATCCATTACACTTGAATGTTGTCCACTGAACAAGTAAATAAGCATAACAAGCAAAGCTGTTATCTTCTGCCGCTGCATATTGTCAAACCCGTTGGTACATAATTGCACCAACTTGTAAAAGCTATTGCACCAACTTGACACCTTATACAAGCTATTAATCACAGCATCCATTAAGCTCTACACACCTACACTACCTTAACACCTACACGACACTACCTTCACACACACAGAGCAGCGTGTTGGATCAGTGGCAGAACGGAGGGCTCACCTCTTCTCTGTAGCGGTGGTGTGGTCACATCATCGCCATCTGCCCCCTACAGGCAATAAGAGGAACAGAAAGGGAGATATAGGGCGCATTTGTGAAGTAGGGTTTGTTAGTGGTTAGGAGGAACAATACAGAGCCTGAGCCGTGTGTGCGTGTGTGTGCGTGTGTGTGCGTGTGTGTGCGTGTGCGTGCGTGTGCGTGTGCGTGTGTGTGCGTGTGCGTGAGTGTGCGTGTGCGTGTGCGTGCGTGTGCATGCGTGTGCGTGCGTGAGTGTGTGTGCAAACCTCCTGCCTGTGCCTGAGCTGCTGAGCCAGGTCTCCCAGGATCTGGCTGAGCGTGGCCCTCACCGCCGTGTTGATGCTGCGCTGGTGGCAGCTAGACACGTAGGTCTGGATGCACACCTGGACACACACACACACACACACACACACACAATGTGTATAGACTGACTGGTACCAGCTAGACCAGGCCTGGGCAAAGTCAGGCCCGGGGGCCGGATGCAGCCCTTTGAGACGTTCTGCCCGGTACATCAAACATTTAAAAATAATAATACAACATAAAATTACTCGACGAGCTCTGCAAAATGTTACTTAATTTACTGCTGCTTAAAAAAAAAACATAGTCAAGTCAAGTCAACAAATACAAGTCAGCTGTTTTGTGTTGTATTTTTTTAAAATTAGCATGTTAGTTAACAAAGTAACGCGGCCCGCAAAGTTCTCTGACATTTTCAATGTGGCCCCCAAGTGAAAATAATTGCCCACCCCTGAGCTAGACAAATGTGGACACATACACACACACACACACACACACACACACACACACACACACACAGGGTATACACTGTGTGGTACCAGCTAGACATGTAGATCTGGACACACACACACACACACACACACACACACACGTGCTAATGTTATTCTTTAAGTTGAACTATGAGAGGTTTTCCATAGCGTCACGTTTTACCTTGGCAACTGGGGGGAGAAAAAAAAAATTGAGACAACGAGAAGGAAGAGTAAAAACAAAATAGAGAGATAGTAAGAGGAGGAGATTCTAGGGCAGGGGGCAGATAGGGGCTATAGGGGGGTGTGTGTGTGTGTGTGTGTGTGCGTGTGTGTGTGTGCAAGGCCACGTCATCTTTACGATGCGCCAGACTTTTGGATTGACTGCTCGAAAGGATTTAATTTCCTGGCCAAGCAATGGAACTATGAAAGGCTGATTAAAACACAAGTGTCCATAAAAACTAGCCATGTTTTGGGATCCATTTCTAATCGTCGTACAATCTCAAAATGATCAGTACGGGCTTTGCCATTTGGAAAGTAATAACCAAACTACATTAATATACATTCTACATTCTGCATATGCAGTGCATCGATATTTGCATTGATTTGTAGTTAGAGCACAGTAGGCCTTGTAGTACAATGCACTGCAGAACAGGGCTATTTACCTCTATTTAACTATTTAACAGGGAGAGAGCTAAAACGTGCAGGGCAGCAGCCCCCCAGGACCGGAGTTGAATAGCCCTGCTGTAGAAAGTCATTAATGGTGAGCGAAGCAATTCAATTCAAGCAGACATCTCCTCCTCACAGCTGTCCGTTCTGTGTGTGCAGAAGCATACACAACGCTACTGTGCTGTTAAGTGCAGTGCGAGAAGTGGCGTTTCCAGTTTAAAAAAAAAAGAAAAAACATGCTTATTTTCACCTTTAAGATGCTGTGATGCTTAAGCACTGTGTTTTACCTAATACGTTACACATATGGACAATTTAGTTGTTTAAATCTGTACTTGTTTCTACACTTAAATACCACAGTGCAGCACATGTACAGTATGTGTGTAGTCTAAATACGCAGTGCATAATGTATGTATGTATGTGGTGAATCTGATTGTCTTTGCATTGTGTTGCTTTGTCTTTATTTTATATTGTTTGTGTCACTCAGAGGGGCAGGCTACATGACCTGCCAGATTAATCCACCAAATATCTCCTTGCAGTCCGCTATCTTACCGCACCACAAACACAATAGTGGTGCAAGCGGTTCAACAACATCATCTCAACCTTCTCAAAGTGTTTCCAATGTGTGGGGCGAAGCTTGTGAGAAAGCTAAAAAATTAAATCTCAAATTTAGCAAGTGTTCTTGAGTGACTGACCCTGCCTTTAAGCTCAGACGATAAGTGATGTGCTTTCATTTTCTGAATTAAATATCAGTTATGAAATAATCAATAAATTAATCAATCACACAGAGATTCGTGCCTAAAGGTGCGGCCGCTTCAAAAGCCCCCAATCACACAGAGGTGGTCTGCCTGTGACGAGCAGTGCGACCTGCGATGAAAAGTTGAGAACATAAAAACTTTATTGCGCATCTAAAAAAAAAAAAAAGGGGAAGCGCATGCCAGGCACGCCCTACCACGGGACAACAACGGTGTTGCTAGCGACGCGTCTGTGTGATCGAGGCCTATGGCATTGAAGGGAGAAGCGTTGTCGTTTTCATCCTACGTTATATGGAATGCTTCTAATCAGAAGGACAACATCACACCCAGACTCCTCACATGCTGTCCAAGGCCCAACAGGCACTAAAGATAGACGCCCGGTCATAAACACCGCCCACGCTCAGACACCAGACGCAGCCTCTGGGTCCCCTGGGCATGTTCAACACGTGCTGGTTTTATGACCTGTTAATGGTGTTGTAGGCGTCCTATATCACCGCCCTGCTGGGCACTGTCAGCACGCTATAGGTCACATGAATCACCTGCACCAGTAATGTACTGGCCAGCTGCCTTAGGCGGTTGCCTCCATGTTTGCCTGTGTGGGTGTCTGGACGCTGGGGTGGAAAATAAGAACTGTTTGACGTAGGTGTCAACTCAAGAAAATGTCAACAACGATTTAGAACGATATATGTATGCGTTTCATTTGTAGAGTACAGTTTATGTACAGCAGATATGGGTGGGCCCAGATGCACATGCAAAGTGCAAGTCATTACTGTGTAAAATACTCAAAACGGGAATAATGTTGTGGTCTCAATTTCAATGCACTGTTACACCCGTAGTGATTGTGGCAGCTATATAATAAACATTAAAACCAATTTTGCAAACAAACAAAAAAATAAAAAAGATTTGTCATACAAAGGATGCGATCCAGGAACTGGTTTTCTGTGGCTCACTGATCAGCATGTGGTGTGTGTGTGTGTGCGCGCGTGCGACGTGCGTGTTTGTAGTTCCACATTCAGTATGAATAATGAATGTGTTTACAGACAGGCACAGCTGTTTCAGTGCAAGGAAAAGGTTTCACTTTCAAAACAGACTGGGCTCCCTGCATGCTAAACGACACATTCACTGTATAAAAATGTGTAAAACATTCCAATGGGAAACCTTTCTGATATTTTAACGCTCTTGGGACAGTTCTATGTACCGTATGTCTAGTTTTATTATTGTCAACAATCAGGAATGATACCGTGTAAACCATTATCAGAATAATCACAAAATAATTTTTGCTAATTCTTTGAAAATAAAAATGTATCTAAGGAAGCTGACATGATATAAAATGGCTGCCCTCAATGCCTGAATGACTACACTGGTGAGTAGGATATAGGCTTCCCTACCTCAGCTATCCTGAGAATGGAGTCTCCGTTAATGTTAAAGGTTGGTGAGTAGGTGATGCACAGCAGGACCTGAAAACATGTTAGGAGAAAAAAAAAGCACATTTAGAAAACATAGCGTGTCTAGGGAGATTACTTAACATAGTGCAGTCCTTGTGGTGTGGTTAAAATTATCCCAGCTACATTAAAATAGCTAGTTTTAAACATGCCAGTCAAAATGTATCACCAACATTACAGACTGATCATAATCATTTTGTACAAACTGGCTGAACTCTGCTGAAGTCACCTTACGAAGTCACAAACTAAATGAGGATACATTCCGGCTAAAGAAAAAACACTGGAGATCCAATTGGAACCCTGTGGGGCTCAGTGGGGATGGTGGGAGCGGCCCGTACCTTCATGACCTCCACCTGGAGGTCTTCGTGGAGAGAGGGCGTGACTCTGACAGCCTCCAGCATCTGGCTCACCAGCTGTTTCTCCAGGACCTCCACCTCCACACCGCCCACAAAGCGGTCGTCGCACAATAGCTTCTGGCAGTCACAAGGAGAGTTGTTAGGATAAATGGTAAGCATCTCTTTCAGATATTCTGTTTTTGCTTCAGAATGCAAACTAAACCTTATTTTGCATTCATATCCACTATAGTGCATTTCTGTCAATACATGTTCAGATTATTCCTCTCTTTTTTAGATTTGAGCAAAAATACATACAATAAATGTTTTATTTTCATTCATGTCATTTATTTTCCAACCAATAACTGGTGGTAGTGAACACTAATCTTGGATACAAACACAGTAGCTACTTATTATAGCCCAGCAGCATCTTGCTGCATGATGTGGACCAAACAAAACTAAAATAAATCATCAAATATCCACAGAAACATTGTGATAACAATAGCGACGCTGATCCCTGGGGGTCAATGGCGACATGTAATTTCATCTTCAGATGGGCTTCATTACAGATCCAGCAAATAGGAGAATGAAAAGTGCAACCGTGTGCTATCAAAGGAGCGGCAGCCATTACACATTGTGTTCATTCATTATGTGGTGCCACGGAACGAGGAGTTGCCCCACCCCTCCAAGAAGTGTTTCATAGCACCACCTCTCGTCCGCTCCACCACCAACCCCGTATGCACACATGCAGACGGATAATACTACTGAAATCATACAACTTCTCACAATACTATATTGGAAACAATACAACACATTACGTGACGTTTTGACTTTAATTGTTTTGTGAAAATGAACACTAAACGCACTCCAAAAATGTTGGGACAAATGTCACATAATATGTTGTCGTATCGTCTCCAACACAGTACAGTGGAATTAACATATAGATCATGTTTTTATTTGCATAATGTCACCTTTTCATATTTGGGGTTGTACATACATGGTATTACAGTAATCAGAGGTGTCAAACGTACACAAAGTCATTACTTAAGTAGAAGTACAGATACTTGTAGTATTTGCAAAGTACTTCCCAGCTCTGCTACTAATCAGCAAATCGATTAAATAATATTAATTAAAGCAGTTTTAGGTAGGATTTGAGAGCTAGCTAAAAAATCAACAACACAAAACCTCCTCCCCTCTGCTCCCTCCTGCCAAACCTATCACATAGCAGCTGTATGCACATATCCACGTGATTGACACGGTAGATTCGCCGGACCAATCAGGAAAAAGAGGCTCTGACTGGTTTAAATCTACAGCCACAGTGGAAAAACTTACATGGACTTAACAGAGGCCATCAACCAGAGCATTTACTCTCACGGAGCATTTGGCTTGGCATTTCTAGCACGTTATGTACACTAAATGTACATCTTTAAAATCCTACATACATGTTTAAATCTCAAGAAACCACAGAAAAGTGTCAGTGTCTGCTATAGTACCTGCATGCCGGTGAGGGCTGTCTGGCCCAGCTTGCTGTTCTTGGACTCCAGAGCCATCTGTAGTGGCAGCAGGCAGCGATCTCTGCACACACACGCACGCGCATACACACACACACGGTTAAAGGCAGGTTTAGTCATTCGTGAGAACGCTGTTTACAGAGCCAGGGATGAGCTTATAAAAGTGTATTACCTTAAATTTCTCTTCCAATCGCAGACTGTCTGTACCTTTAAGGTATAGTAAGCTATTTTGCTTTGATTTCTAATTTAGCAAGCATTCTCAAGAACGACTATACCTTTAACACACCACATTTTCATTCTACATAATGCGTTTCATGACCGGGTTTGTTCACACGCTTCCATTATAGTATACAGAGGTCTATTCAGGCTGAACACGGCAACCCACTGCAAACACAGCTCATTTTATAGACATGAAGAAAAACATGAGTGCATTAAAAGATTCAACTACATAACTGTCACACAGAAGATGAATAACGGCCACTGTAAACCGGCTATTGGCGACGTGTGGTCTCATACGATCTGCTTACAGTCACAAATGAAAACTACACAAGTGAATAATACTGGTCTAGCAGTGCTGAGCAGTATACATCTTCGCTGGCTTGTGTTTTCTTCTCTACGTTTAAGTGAGTAAAGACAAAAACAAAATGCAGGTTCACATCTCCCTGAATCTGGTTTAGCTGACAGATGGATGCATCGTGCAACCATAGCCACTAACCTAATTATGAGTAGCTCATTGTTCTACACAGAGAACAAGGCATCAACAACCAACACTATCAGATATGCAATAGCTTGATTTAATAAAACCAAACTGTGGCATAAGATCAAAAGTCTCCCATAAAACAAACCCTTTAATAAAGTTGAAAAGAGATTATTTTTTCAGCAAGCGCAGAGGACACAGGCAGCCACCGGAAAGTCAGGAGATATTTAGTGAATTTGACAAGAATGTGTATTAGCTTACAGTCACGTACTGTAATAAACATGTTACATGATCTGTCTGTAGCTTAAAGTTTGAGATAAGCTCTAAAATACAGTGTGTAAAATGTAATCAATTGTTGTATCGGGTTCAAATAGAATATTTTAAGAATGAAAGACCCCATCCAGTCTTTCAGAAGAGCCTAGTCTCAGCCTCTTCCGTTCATTAGCACTACGTCACCTAGGCAACTCTGTGCCGTACGTCTGATGCATATACCCTCGTAAGCTCGACACGGGACTTTTGGACTTTTGGGAAGTAATACTGTCGATATCCATTGGCTGTTCGCTTTGTCACTCACATGTATGTCTCTGTAATTTCCGGTGCAACAATAACGCAGTGCTTTATTTATTAATTTAAATATGTATTTAAATAAGTAACCTTAACCTACAAAATGTACAGATTTACAAAACCTGTAAAACAGTTAGAGCCCTGTGGTTTATTGATCATTGCAAGTTTAACGTCCGACTTGGTCATTGAGTTATGTAGTTGGTCGTCCAGCATGTCAATCAAAACACCTCACTTGTCAAGTATTGTAGGCGGGTACTGACGCAGTTAGCCAGCACTGTGTCCCAGACTTTCCGTAAGGAAAAGAAAAAGAAAATTCTTCGAGTCAAGAAAGTCTCAGGTTGTTATACATTTGTTGGAAGTATGGAGTTCTAAGTGTGGTGATGTAAGACTGTAAAAATATGTAATTATTAAGACTACAAACCCGTGTCACGTAAGTGTCATGACATTCTCGCGCCTCAATCCACAGGCCGAAGAAAGCTTTGTTTTGGTCACGTGTGTTGTGTAAGATGAAAGCTGTAGTTCACCAAGCGGTTACACACAAAACTAAAAATTACTTCATAGTTTCAAGACAAATTGTAACGTCCTTGACTTGAACATTTATCTTAAATAGACAATCATATGTGTACTTCGTGTCACAATTCAAACGGGATCTAAAAATAATTCTGATATGATTCTCGCCTACTACCTTGACTACAATACTGCACATACTGTTTTCCAAACTAAGGTCCCATAATGCATAAGGGACTTCGCCTCTCTACAGTGAAAAGTGCTGACTATTATCTCTGACTGGATGAAGGACAGAAGAGTTAAGCTTACCTCTATTCCGCCTTCGCATTTCATTTATCCTGCTGTCTAGTAGTCGATACTGCATGACAGTATAGCTTCAGGGCAGCCTGAGGTGTCTTGGGGGTGTACAGTAGTTTTCTCTTGTCTGTCACTAAAAAAGCAGCATCTCAAACCCCTCTCTTTAGTGGGCTTCACTTCGAAACGATATAACGGAAATGCCAGCCGCTGCCAGTTAGCGTTTTTTCCAGTGGCATTTAGAGGAGTTGACACTAAAATCGGTGTAGGGGGTCTTTCCTTCTTCGATGACAGCACATCCCGTTAATTCTAGTTGCGTGGGTTTCTACGCTGGATGTAGAAAGAAAGGGTAATGGTATCTATTAAGGTCCTGTGCTGTTTGGAGCTGTCACGAAAGGGAGACTGTTTCAACATCAGAATTAGAATTAGGTAATTTAGTAGTCTCTTTAATCTAAAGCAATTTACAATGAGTACAGTTACTACATGGAGGAGGTAGGGGGGGATTATGCATCTTGCTCAAGTAGGTCAACCCCGGGGTTTGAACCTAACCTGATATCCAATAAATGTGTGACCTTTTAGCATGAAAATCTGATATGGCATGCTGTATGTCACATATAACAAAAAGGAGCCAATGTAATTACATGTAGAGGCTGAAATCAACTTTTTTTTAAGTACTACGAGGTACATCGTCTGTAAGGATCCCTCTGGGAATTAGGGGTGGACCATATATCCACTCAGTATCGTTAACAGGATTGCAATATCACATCAAACATTTTTCAGAAAGTGCAATGTTCAGTTTATTTAGTGGAGAGATGCGTCCATTGGCTGTGTGGCTTATTGTGTTTGTTTTAGACAGAACAGTGTGGCTGAGGAAGATAATCACATAATAGTTGTCAAAAAGAATGCCTCCTTGGTATCTTGGAATTACTGTTGTTGTACCAGTCTAATATAAGTTGAAAATATGCAGTTTTTATATGTTATGAATATATTTAGATTTAGCATATGTTCAAAAATATCAAAATTTATATCGTAATTGCAATTTTCAGGATCAATATCGCAATATGACATTTTATCAATATCATGCAATCCTACTAGGAATCCAGTCTAGTCAGTATCATACCTGACATTACGATCAACTATACATAATATTCATTTTTTATTTTTGTAACGTGTAAGTACTTTTGGAAGTAACAAAAAAATAATTGCAAAAATAAAAGGATCAAAGATTCCTGCAAAACTTTGAGGACAATAAAATATAATTTTAAATGTAACAACATTTATAATGGATGCTTTTTTTGATTTTTGTTTTGGTAGAACAGTCTAGTAAATGCATAGGGAATTAACTAATTAACTGGCAGGGCTCACAAATGGTATTTTGGTTCCCTACTAGAGGGCTTGCGTTACAATCCAACTCCTACGATTCTAAACACACTGTATGTGTGTTTTGACTGCCTGTCACACACGATGATCACCTGGCTCTGGATGTATGTGCGCTCACCTGTGTGGGCCCAGATGGCAGAGGTTTCAAAGCACCCCAAACCATTCCAGTTCTTAAGTATGGTATAATGTGAAAATAGTATTACATACATAGTATTAATGCTAAATGTTGTTTGCCTACCACCACTTATTGCATCTTAACCCTCCTGGAGGGGTGCATTCCTCCCTCTGTGGTCCCTTCCCAAGGTTACTTCCCTTTTTACGTCCATGTGTTTTTTATGGAAGTTTTTCTTTGCCCGGGGGGAGGAGCAGGTTAAGGGGGTGTTGCTTGTTTCCATGTTAAATGTAGGCTGTACAGCCCTTAGAGACTGCAACGTGATTAAGGGCTATTTAAATAAAATGTACTTGACTTCCAGCCAAGTGATCACGTTCATCCCAAAAGCTCAAAACTGAAATCACTGAATGGATTTGTATCCACCTCTTCTCAGTGTTTGGCATTTTGAGTTAAGGTAAGATCAGACCAATTATGATAAGTCCCTACAGACACATTATATAGAAGAGACAGAACGCTTTAAAGAACCCTGAATAGAACTCAAAAGGGAGAATGCCAAAGTTGGATGCCACTCGCCCCAAAAAAGGTCTGTGCTGACAAAAACAATACCGCGATATATCGTGATGTAGTTTGCCACAAAACTGTATCAATTTCCAGCCCCATTATTATTATTATTTATTTTAATTATTTCCTTTTGCACAAAGAATCCAAAATGAAGAACTGAACTCAGTCAATTCATGTTAAAAACGGATTTAAAATGTCCTTAAATTTCCCTCTGCTCCTGTAGATGTCGCTATAGAGCTAGTACACTAGTTGCTATAGAGGTGTTCAGTGATATACTGCAATAAGAATACTTAATATGTAATTTATTCTCAAATGACGCTATGGTATCTACGTTTCAACGCCTGCTCTCTCGTCCAGAAAGTGGACGCTCTACAAAAAACACTAAAACCCAATGGGCTCTAGCGTAGGGCTGTGCAATTAATCACATTTTAATTGTGATTTAAATGTTGGTTCCTAACAATAAAACAATTTTTAAAAAACAGAATTGAGGAAAAACTATTATTTAGCACACATCCGTTTTGCAAGTACACTATTATTTTGTCTTGTGTTCTGAATGAAGCCCATTACAGGGTGAAAGTGAAATATTAACACGAAAAGTATTAAAAGACGTTTCACAGTTGAAGTTGTTTTCACATTGTTTCCCAGTTTCACATTAGTTTCACTGTTCAGGTACATGTAAATGCAAAATTTACAAAGTCAATGGGTAATCGTATTAAGTAATCGGGAGTTAATATATTGATCAAAATAATCATGATTATTACTTTTTCTATAATCGAGCAGCCCTACTCTAGCGTGTGTGGCCAGAGCGTCCATGAGGTGTCGGAGAGTGATATCTAGGTAAGTTACTACACAGTGCCACCAGCCGGCCACCATTACAGTTATAGCCCCCCCCCTCCCCCCCACACACACACACATTCATTTAGATAGGGCCTGGTCTTTTTAGGCCAACTAACTGCCCCCCAATACACAATATTCATTTAGATAGGGCCTGGTCTTGTTAGGCCAAACTAACTGCCCCCCAATACATAATATTCATTTAGATAGGGCCTGGTCTTGTTAGGCCAAACTAACTGCCCCCCAATACACAATATTCATTTAGATAGGGCCTGGTCTTGTTAGGCCAAACTAACTGCCCCTCTCTTCCATTCAGTTAGACTTGCCTATAAAAAGGACTTTACGACAATTACATAAGTGATGAAATTACACAAATGGTGATGTCTAAATGTAAACACTGAATACTCAAACAAACCCATACAAGGCATGTTGTCCAAGAGCAGAAATCCTTTTTGAACCTACAGTTTCAATATTTGCATTATCACTTCAGAAACAAAACGCAGGTAGTATAGTAGATAGACCGAGCAGCAGGCTGATATTCACATTCATTTCCATTTCTCGATCTACATTGTGTCCTTCTCTCAATTTTGAAATGAAAAAGACACACACACACCTTTCTTTATAGCTTGAGCTAATTCAGGTGAACCTGACTACTGTATGCATACTAACTTTAAAGGTGGAGTCAGTAATTGTAAGATAATACAAAAATGTAGCTAAGATTTCGTGACACCAAATTGTCTTTAAAGTTTTTCTGTTCTGCAATTATAAAGCAGACGATTGGCTCTTCTGGGGGAGAGACGGGACATGTTATTCCAACTGTCACATATGACGTTTCCGAACTCTCCCATAGAGCTCCATTCAAAATTCTCAAAGTGGCATGTCTCCTCTATATAGTGTCTAAGTGGCATGTCTCCTTCATATAATGTCTCTAAGTGACATGTCTACTCTATATAATGTCTTAAGTGACTTGTCTCCTATATATAACGTCTCTAAGTGACATGTCTCCTCTATATAGTGTCTCTAAGTTGCATGTCTCCTCTATATAATGTCTCTAAGTGGCATGTCTCATTCATATAATGTCTCTAAGTGACATATCTCCTCTATATAATGTCTTAAATGACTTGTCTCCTCTATATAGTGTCTCTAAGTGACATGTCTCCTCTATATAGTGTCTAAGTGGCATGTCTCCTCTATATAATGTCTCTAAGTGACATGTCTCCTCTATATAACGTCTCTAAGTGACATGATTCCTCTATATAGTGTCTCTAAGTGGCATGTCTCCTCTACTTCTTCATATAATGTCTCTGCTAAAACAAAAATGTAGCTAATACCGCCTTGCTAGCTACCTATTCTGTGTGCGTGCATTACCTGGTGTCTCTAGACAGCCCTGGCTCTGTAAATGGAACGACATACCAAGTGGTGCAGACCACAAGAATCTCCTAGCCTTCAGAATGTGTTTTCAATGTAAAGGTGCTTCTTATTCTCACACACATGTTGCGAAATCCATCCTCTGTATTTAACCCATCCCTCAAGGGAGCAGTGGGCAGCCGCTGTGCAGCGCCCGGGGACCAACTCCTGATTGTACCAGTGTCACTGGTCACATGACACTGGTCACATGACACTGGTTGGAGGGTGAACCTAGCATGTTCTTAGATTGTGGGGGAAACCCACACAGACACGGGGACAACATGCAAACTCAAAACACAAAAAGGCCAGGACGACCGGGGTTTGAACCCAGGACATTCTTGCTGCAAGGCCACAGTGCTATCCACTGGGGCACCATGCTGCCCAGTGTGTGGGGTGGAGCTACTGAGAGACGAGTAATGTTTGTTTGGGTTGAATCCAGAATGACTTAGTACACCTTTAAAATATGTCCTGAAAACAATGTTCAGGTCATTATTAGGAGTACCATCATCAGAACTGGGGTGGTTATGGTTTGTCAACAAGCTTACCGAAGCTGCGATGGGGAAATCTTGGCTGATCCATTTGGAATCTCAAGCGTTTCTGAAAAATAATGGTAAAAAGAAATCATCAAGGCATTAAGGATTCCAAAACTACGTCACTGTGTCCACTGTTCCCATAACGACAGACATAACTCCACTTGTGTCTACTCAAAGGCTCGTATTTTTTATTTGACAGCTTATTAAAACATATTCTGGGTTCCTCTCCTTGCTGGTAGGCCACCCTGTCACACAACAGCTTTTAGGCTTGTTTCAGGTGGCTGTTATTTCGGACAAAAGTCACCTTCATGCCATACGTACAGACAATGAAAGGCCACACTTGCTTTACCACCAATATGACGCCGGCGCTCAAATCATGAGACTTGTGACATCAGCTCAGAACCTTCAATAGCATAATCAAAAGTGATGGAGGTACTGTATGTGCGTGTGTGTGTTTGCCTAACCTGTGATTGTGTAGGTTATTGCCCTTGTACATAATTTGCTGAATCATATTAAATAAATTATTAGTAGGCTACTGCTGTTATAGATTGCAGACATGTAGGTCTACTCTAATGATACATGTTTTTAAATGAAGACGCTATAGAAATGTAAGGCTACAGTACACAATTATGTATAGGCCTACTGTGACATGACCATTTTGAACACCACTAAAGACAGGTCTTCAGGGTATGTTTGATAAAGTGTTATAACTAAATAACGTCAAGTTTTTTTCTTAAAGAATTGGTTCATAAACTCCTGAAGGAGGGGGGCATAGTCAGACCTTCCTGGCGTTAGGGCCTCTAGGCGCCTGAGCCATCACTGTTTGGAAAAGAAGAGGGGCAGTGAACGATAACATTTGCCAGCAACAAACAATCAGCCAAATCAGAATGCTATATACTGTATACCCAATACAGCCCACGTACCTAACCGTAGCGTTAACACAATAGCACCATAACGCATTAAAACGCCATCTGGTCTGGCGTTGTTTATATCTTGTACTAAGGCGTTTCAAACATCTGTAATATATTCGTTGTCTTCATCCTGCTTTTGATATCAGGTATATTTTGCCTGTTTCCCTTCATAACAGCGCAGCAAGATACTCACCGCAGGCAAAGACGCACGCATCGCGGATCGCTTTGTGCTTGTGGCCAGACGAATCTTTCTGCAGCTTTCGTATGATTTGCTCCATGGTTGCTTATAATAAACAGTGGCAGAATAATAACGTGCGACGCCTGCCTGGTGTTTTCAGGGGCACAGTTAACAGCACCCCGGAATCCCCAAACGACGATGATTCATTCTACGGCCAGCCAATGATGTCAGTCGATAAGTCAGCCCGTCAGGATGGGAGGAGGAAGCAGCTATGAAAAGCCCAGCCCTGTTTTACGTTCACGAATCACGATGACCATTAAAAGTTGTTGTTAACAATAATCTGAAACCGTGCTAAGTAAAACGCTGTGGATTGTTGAAATGATAAAAAATACATATATTTTATGTCAACTCCTACACTCTCAAAGCCACCTTGTTGTGAAATCCGTTCCAGTGATACCTGCTGTGGTGTGTGTAGACTATTCCTTACGGCGTCCAGGTCTGTTCAATTATATCCCCCTTTTCTGCACGCATATACATGCAGACATTTAATTGAGGGAGGCATTAGACAGCTTTAACGGCGGTTTGTCCAATCTGGCAACACCATATTTACACTACTGAAAATCCCTTCTGGATACCTTCAAACAGCGGTGCGGAATCCTCTGGATTATGGAATGAGTTTATTTTGCCCTTCCAACTTTATAGAGTAGACTTTTTACAAGACCAGGTCCGTTCCCAAAGTGGGATATAATTGGAACTAGTGACATGGCAATTTATAATTGTGTTTTATGTGTTATGTTGATTATTTTACCATATAAAAAGGCATTAAGATTATCAACTGTAAAGTACATATGTGCGCGCTGGTGACGACATCCTGTAGTACATGTCATAGGACGCTTGGTGACGCCATTGTAAAAGGCGGGAGTGTGGAAGGTAAATATACTGTATCTTGCATATGGAAAAGATAAGATATAGGCTAGATAACATATACCCTACACAGCATGCAACGACGGGGCACGATACTAAACGGTAATGTAACCTACTGTAATTGAGTTGTAGCTGCTTTCTAGGCTAAAAGTGCTAAAAATGTACTATATCAGTCTAAAATGACTATGTCAAATTACTACATGTGTTGATGTTTATGGTATTTACACACAAAGAAATATTAAAGTATATAACAACAACAACAATAGACGTATTCGTATATTTAATACTTAATTATTAGAATATTCATAAACGTTTGTCAGGAGGAGCAAAGCTCAATGCTATGTGGCCTTTAGGCATAAAAAACACAATCGAATCAAATGAAGAATACAATCAGAAAAATTACAATGCTCAGTAATCAGCTACATTTCTTCAATAGCATCACCATATATAGTTGATATTTATAGTCGATATAAGTACCGTTACTACTACCATTACCGCTATTACTTCAATTATGAGGCAACCCCTCTCCCTGCCCTCCCGCGCGTGTGTTTGTGTGCGTGGAGGGTCTCATAGACTTCCAATGCGAGCACTGCTGTAATATGTTAGTACGTATTCTGCGCAATTGCGCGCGGACACTTCGTTTCCAACAGCCATTCAGGCAATATACACTATTATCTGCAATTATTTAGCATATCCCTCGTTGTATAAGCAGCTCTATGTAAATGTTTGCATATGCTTTGCATTTAATTTTCTGGATTTTACGCGCACTATTAATTCTCCCATCCAAAGCAACACCACATTCACTTTTTTTGCACTAGTTAAACTTTGTTAGTCTACGACGGTCGTAATATCTCCATTAGATGTGTTTAAAACGATAACAGCAATTTTGATATAATTAGAAGTATTTTAGGTCAGCAGAATGTAACATGTGCTTGCGGGGCACCACGTGCGTAATGACGAATGCGGCTCTCAAATAAAGCAATTAATGCGCAGAGGCGGTGTGAACGAAAGCCATGCTACTGCTCTGAGAAAAAGAGATTTGTATAGGGCATTACTCGTTCGTTGTCGCACGATAACACGGTGGCACATCTGTGCGTTCGGGTTATTGGCACGCAGGTACCCAAGCCCATGGATACAAAGGAACAGAAATCGTCAGAATGGTTCTTGTGGGATATAATAACGGATCCGTTGACGCCGGCGGAGGCATCATGAGGTCGTTCATGATAGAGGACAGAGCCGTTAGAGATCCCGGGGGTTCCACCAACATGATGATCTCGGAGGCGCTCGCTCCGAGGCTGTTGAAGATCGCGCAGGACGCCGCGGAGGCTGCAGTAGCCGCAACCACCTCTCCAACGACATCCAGTCAGCCGCTCGGAATGGAGACAGGGAACGGTACCTTGTGCGGCGAGCTGATCCTGAGCTACGGCCGGGTGGAGAAGGTTCTAATCGGCGGAGTGCTGACAATGCTCACACTGTCCACGATCTGCGGAAACCTGTTGGTGGTCATCTCGGTGTGCTTCGTCAAGAAACTGCGCCAGCCGTCCAACTACCTGATCGTGTCGCTCGCGGTGGCAGACCTGTCCGTTGCCCTGGCCGTGATGCCGTTCGTGAGCATCACGGACCTCATCGGCGGTCAGTGGATATTCGGTCAGTTCTTTTGCAACGTTTTTATCGCCATGGACGTTATGTGCTGCACCGCGTCCATCATGACCCTGTGCGTAATCAGCATAGACAGGTAAGTGGAATACCCTATCGTTTCTCATGTGCACACCTTTACGCGTAACAAAGACAAGCGGTTGCTAAGCTTCAGAAATTAAATTCAAGGAAAATGTTCACGTCAGTTAATTTAACTAAATCTAAAACGTTATTTCCAAAAGAATGACTTCCGCCAATAGTCCTTCATTGTAGTGTGTATAGCTATAGACGTATGTTGTCATTGCTGAATTTTGCCCCATCATTTCGGTGCAAAACTCTCCAAAATTAAATCAAGCTTAACTAATTGGCCAGGAACTGTATAATATGCAAATTGAATGTCTGCTGCTTTATAGCATTTTTTAACGGTAAAATATTGTATTAAGTTTTTCCTTCTGTAAACTAGAACTCACATACAAACGAAAGCAAGGGACATATCATCAAAACAGAACACAATGGGACCTCAGATATTTTGGCTCGTTATCTTGCCCGGTGTCACACACACACGCATAGCAGTTCATTGTGAAAATCGATGGTTTGCAGTATAAATACAACAAACCAAAAACACACACAGATACAATGCTCTATTTAGCTGTGATTGTTACAGTATAATGCTTTTATGGATTTTCTGTCTAGATGCTGCCTATTGATTTTTCCCACACTCTTGTTCATGTTCTCAACTTTGATTTGCTCTATAATTTCCTGTAACTGTGAACATTAATTTTACATTTATATAATTGTATACACTTTCATTTTACTTTGTTGTTGCTGTTCAAGAAGGCGCTAAGAAAACATGATGCCTATTTATTTCTGCACCAACTTATAATAGCTAAAATATCAAAATGTAAATCGAAAGTTTGTAAGATCTTATCATGCAATATCATGGAGATTATTTCCAGGAAAACCTTAACCTACCTGTTTCAACCCCAAATTTGTAGAGCCAATATTTTTAATGCAAATCCAAGACACTGGAAACTGCTTTTAAAAGGTTATTTTGTTCACCATATCCCTTTATGGCCTCTAAATGAAAAGGTACATTTTTCTCAACCCAGACATTTTTACATTGTGGTTTCAATCACCTTAATAGTTTGTGGACTCTGTTCTGACACCTGCTGGTGTAGGTGCAACACTGACTTCATCAGTAACATCCACTACCTAACCTACTGTATGTACTGCACACAACATTTCCGGAACTATTTTCATCTCACATAAATGTAAATATGTAAGCTGTTGTTGGGCACGATTGGTTGCACCCTGTTTGCAGAATGAATGATAGAAAGCAGGACTATATATAGTTAACTATCAAAATATAACGTATTTTAAAGACTTCAGAGTTCAGTGGGCTCCCATTTATCTACAATAACCTCGACATTAACCAGTAATTCCAACCACAGCCCGACTACGGTTTGACGCAAGCTGCACAATAGCACCTTAAAGGTGTAGTCAGCTATTGCAAATTAATTCTAAGCTAATACCCTTTGTGTCAAATTCACCAAATATCTCCTCGCATTTCGCTTTCTTATCGTTCTCTGTGAGTGTTGAAAAAATAATCTGATGCTTCTACACAACCCTGGTTTCGTACATATAGCAACATAAACAAACCACCAACACCGCTCGTATCATTCACAATGCATTTCAGCGTGTGAGGACAGCGGAGCGATACTGTTTAGATTTGAGCTCGAAGTTAGCAAGACAGAATGATTGACCCTGCCTTTAAAACATGCAGGACAGCGCCTTCCAGGACCGGCGTTTGAGACCCCTGGCTCAGATCATTTGATAGCAAGGGGTCAGGTGATTAGACATGATTAAGACACAGGTGGAACTAATGAGACTAAAACACTAGTGCAGGGGTAGGGAACCCTGGTCCTGGAGAGCTATCTAAAACATGCAGG